>OVAP01003260.1:0-17114 GCA_900406295.1 Aurinia saxatilis
AACAATTGCAAAACAACTATGAAAAAGGACCTAAAATGCAACATATCACCTCCGTTAGTACTGAAAGGGTCCACCGTTACAAGTTGTTTATAAACAAGATAAGATCAATTTTTTTGCATAAAATGGAAATCTTTCTTAGTTTCAGAAAGGAAAACAAAATCAGGTTTATTTTTCTTCCACAACTCTTGCAAGAACCTTATTGTCAAAATAATTCCCTAAACCCGACAGTTCAACCTAAGGACCTTCATTGACTAATGTTCTTTGAATTTAGAGGCATGCATATACCTTTTCCACCCGGAACATCGCCTGGTTAATCCGGATTCTTTCCTTCACCCAAATGTGGGCCAACCTTGGATGTTTGTTTCTTACATTGTGTTAGCAAAGCTTAAACATTCCTCTTCTTGGAGTTAGCTCCCACAAAGACCAATGGGCCCCATGTACATTTTTCATTTTATCTTCTTTCCCTTGTGCCTGACAACCATCGGTCCCAAATTCACTGGCTTGAGGGCCATCCGTGATGAGGACATCAAACCACCTAGCCAAATCATCCAAGCTCCTCAAGTACCAATGGGACCCATGACCAGGAACAGGACTAAAGGCATAGCAAAGAAGTTCAATATCTTCTTATCTCAGCTGAAACATGAAGGATTGATCCCCTTGATAAGTTTGAAGCCATGCGACTAACTCCGTCTGAGAACTCAGAATTGAAGGATGTCCTCAATCAAGTGCCCACGGCGACTCAGAACGTTTCATGAGGTGAGCCACCTATCAAATTAAATCTCTTTGAGTAATCTTTCTAGAACATCAATGATCATCTGAATTGGGCTTACCAAACTACCCGAAAAGGCCAAACAGTGACTGCATGTCCAGTGGATCCTAACATATCCAAGGACAAATGGGCTCTCTTCATACCCAAACATGAATTCCACTTAAGTATGGCTTCTTTAAGCATGGAAGACCTGTACGAAGGTTCTAAATCAGCTAAATTATCTATTCCTAATGGAGAATCAAGCTTGAAGGCTAAGATATATAATTTACTCTATTTAGATTCCTAGATTAGCTCCTTTTGTTTAAATCTTATTTTTTCTTGATTTTTGTTATGTTTTTTTTTTATTTCGTGGAGAATGATTGTGTTTTTTCCTTTGATTTAGTTTTGAACCTGGCTATATAATGCCTTGAATTGTAGTCCTTTTTCTCACATTTAATTAATAAAATTATTTGTTTTTGGTTTATACCAAGTTTTCTCTCTGCTTCTTGTGAGTAAGTCCGAGTCTAGAGTGTCATAGAAGTATCAGCAAGCTTACACACTTGCTGTGATTCTTTTCAATCCATATCTACATCTACCTTATCTCGATTAACTAGAGAGGTGCTTAGACCAGCTAGTGATCCAACCCTTGTTGTGTCAAGGCCCTTGGAGCTTATATCATTTTTGGTATCAGAGCCTTTACCCCATATTGTTTCTATCTTTTATCTTCTTGTTTTTACAATTTTTTATTTTATTTGATTCATATATAAAAAAAAATTGTTGTTATTGATTTCTTCGTAGTTACAATTTTTTTTGTCCCTTTTCATATAGTTTAAAAAAAAATTCTTTCATTTATATTAGTATTGATATTTAAAATAAAAAAAACAAAATGATTTCAAAATTTTGACAATTTTTTTTTGTTTCTTGAAAAATCATACCTAATATCAACTCTTAAAGTCTATAATTGAATTAATATTAATATGTAACCTACAAAATATAAAATTAACTTGAAAGGAATATCTTCTATTCATTATATGTGAATACTATTTAAATTTGTTTTCTTTTCAAAAAAGAAAGTCTCGCCATGAATCCTATAGCGACAAAGACTAGGGCTTAAGCATGCTCTCCCTTCCTCTGGTGGTGGGCATTCTCAAGAATGATTTGGTTCAAGCGGGTCACGATCAGGCCTTGTGGGTCTTTGATGGTCTTAGATGGTCATACCTGGGTCTTGTTGGTTTCACTGGGTTGGTTAGACAATTTTAATTGTCCATTGGTGAGAAAGAGAAGTAACTATATCATCTCGTGATTGGTATTCCCAATCTCGTTTCAGATCCTCTGGAAGTGGTTTCTGATGGTTTAGGGGTTTCCAATAGCTGGTTTCGATGGGGTTTGACGAATCTTGATTGGTTATGGTTTGTCCTCGGGTCTATGGTTTGGATGGGATTCCATTACTGTGTCGTGTTCGATTCCAACCCTACATGATGTCATAGTGAGTCGGATTGAAGGTACGCTGGGTCTTGGAGATCTCAGTTCGCGATTCCGGGGTTATTCTTAAAGTAGGTCAACCGATTGTTGTTGGTCTATGGTTCTGGGTTTTGGTACTTGTATGTGTTATTTGCTAGATTTTGCTTGGTCGGACGTTTTGTTGAAGCTCACGAGGTTGAGTCATTCAATGGCACTCGTTTGTGTTCCACTATAGTCTTAACTCAATGGATCGACCTCTTGTCGGAGTCGATGGGTACTTCGTTGTGGATTCCATTTGATAAATCTGGTCTCTGAAGTGTTGATGGTCATGCTGGTCTCAAGATTCTATGTTCATTGGATTTTTCAGGGATTGGTTCGCTTAGTGTGATTGGTTTATGATAGGGGTGATATTTTACCACTTTTTAATATAGATTTTTGGTGTTTTTCTTAAATAAACCATTTGATTTAAGACTTAAACTATTAAATTTCATATTTTTCTGTTTCAAAAGTGTTTTTGTGAAAATAAGGCTTTTAGGTCAAATATGAGCATTTTCTACCAAGTTCAGCAATTCAACATCAGAAGTCCAGGCTCGGATGAAGGAGCTGATTAATTTGGACTGAAGTGGGGAGTTAAGACAATCAAGCCACGTGATTCAACTGTCATATGGGCTTGAGATCGACTCATTTATCCTCGGGAGTAAGGAGTTAAGCCTAAATCATTGAAGAATATATGTCAAAATTAAGCCCATTGGAGATGAAGGCCCATTCGATTAATCGCCGCAAGGCCATTCGATCGACCAAAGCCAATATTCACTAAAAGCTTCGAGAACAATATCAGATAAGAACCATTGCCTTTCAAGAGTTATCAGGCTTTGTTGCAGATAATCACAAGAGATCCAGGAAATACTTCATACGCATTTTCAAGATATATTCGTTCGAATAAACTATTATTATTCGATCGAACGAGAGTGATAAGTGCAAACTTTTAGATCCTTATCCAAATCTTCTTCCTGATTTATCTCAACTTCTTGGACGACTCTCTGCACTATAAATACAGAGGCTTCAGAGCCAGAGAAGAACACAAAATTCACAAGCTCATTTGCATCCAAGCTAAACATTTTTCAGTCCTCATTCTTTTATTTCCTCTCTTTTATTCTACTTTGGTATTGCTGTCCAAGGAGAAGTTTGTAATCTCTGTCTCTGCAAATTCATAGAAGCCTTTTTGAACCCTTTTATTGATTTATATGATTGGAATTTCCATTGTTGTTATGTTTATCATAAGCATGCTTAGATAGTCTCATAGTTAGGAATAAGGTTTTGCTAAGGGAATTCATGGTTATGTAGATAGGCAATAGGGTTGTGTAATGACTAGTTAAGGCTTACACTCTTATCAGATTTAATCCATATCCAAGGATAAAACAGCTATTAATCCATATCATAGGATAAAACAGCTACTAATCCATATCATAGGATAACAAATTTAGAGTAAGAGATCCGGAACATGATGTTGAAAGCTTTAGTAATTATAGTTAAAGTAGAAAATTAATTTCTTATACTTAATGACTAGTCTGGTTGATTGATCAGGCCACAGCTTCGGTTTCATTAAGAAAGAGTTAACTAGGATGTCAATTGAACTAGATGGTTAAGGCTGACCATAAAAATAATCGAACTTCAGTGATTTCAACTATATAGCCCTCCTAGAATATTTACATAGTTACTACCCTGAATAATTCAAACCATGAGTCCCTGATTCATTTCCTGACTTCCTAACGCCTTTTATTAGTTGTTTACATTCACTAAACAATTCACCTTTTTATTTTGTTTTAGCATTTGTTCACATCAATAGATCGAATACACTTCATGTGTTCGACTAAAAAGCCAACAGGTATCCTCGGCTATTGGTCACATGGCAGCGGAGCCAACGTTTTAGTCTCCATCACTACAATCTTCTGTAGTTTCTGGATAGACTTCGACAATGATGACCCCAAACTCGTCAACTGCAAGCATGGCTAAACAAGCTCTCTCAGAGCAGAGACATATACGGTTTCTGATTTGGAAGTTATTAAATCGACAGAGGAAGGTGAGGTATCACCCATGACTACCTCTGCGCATCTGATAACTACCAAGGGTCCTGATGCCAAGTCCAAGTTGCCAATGGATGATGGTCCACGCATTCAAGTACATGCCATCGATCAAATGAGCCTTGATGGTGACACTAATGGTGATCAGCATTTGGTACTTGATGGGCAGGACATATTGAAGGACGATATCACATATGGTAAAATGGGGTCAGAATTAGGAGGAGATGCAAATCCCGAAGGGGAAGAAGTTAATGAGATGGAGAAAGTTTTGAGGAAACAAGGCCGAGAGATTTGGGAAAGGTACATGGGGCTGACGGTATTGCAGTTAATTTGGTGATAGAGTCTGATCCTGCTGATCCTACGGCCATCGACAAAGTCCTAAACGTAACTCCTCAGATTACAGATTGATATAAGCTCCAAGGGCCTTGACACAACAAGGGTTGGATCACTAGTTGGTCCAAGGACCTCTCTAGTTAATCCGGGATAAGGTGGATGTAGTTATGGACTGAAAAGAACCACAACAAGTGTGTAAGCCTGCTGGTACTTCTATGACACTCTAGATTTGGACTTGCTCACAAGAAATAGAGAGAAAACTTGGTATAAACAAAAAACAAGCAAATTTATTAATCAAAGGTGAGAAAAAAAAAACTACAATTCAAGGCATTATATAGCCAGGTTCAAAGCTAAATTAAGGGAAAAACACAATCATCCTGCAAGAAATAAAAGGAAAAACACAACAAAATCAAGGAAAATTAAGATTTAAACAAAAGGAGCTAATCTAGGAGTCTAAATAGAGTAAATTATGTCTCTTAGCCTTCAAGCTTGATTCTCCATTAGTAAGAGATAATTTAGCTGATCTAGAATCTTCCTACAGGTCCTCCATGCTTAAGGAAACCATACTTAAGTGGACTTCATGTTTGGGTATGAAGAGAACTCATTTGTCCTTATTGGATATGTTAGGATCAACTGGACATGCAGCTACTATTTGGCCTTTTCAGGGAGTTTGGTAAGCCCAATTCAGATTATCATTGATGTTCTGAGTCGCCGTTGACACTTGATTGAAGACAGCCTTCAATTCTCAGTTCTCAGCCTTTATGATCCATCTGAGATACGAAGATATTGAACTTCTATTATATGCCGTTACTCCTGCTCCTAGTCATGGGTCCCATTGGTACTTGAGGAGCTTGGATGATTTGGCTAGGTGGTTCGATGTCCTCATCACTCCCTCCCTCTTCAAAAGGTTTTGACCCCAAAACTTTTTCATCTGCACCAAAACGAGCTAGATCAGAAACATTAAAGGTGTCAGATACTTGAAACTCACTTGGAAGTTCTAGCTTGTAAGCATTATCATTGATCTTTTTAAAGATCTTGAAAGGTCCATCTCCTCGAGGTGAAAGCTTAGAACTCCTTTGGGTTGGGAACCTCTCTGGCCTCATGTGTAACCAAACCCATTCTCCAACTTCAAAAGATACTTGTTTTCTACCCTTGTTAGCTGCTTTGACACGTTTCTCATTGGTTTTCTCAAGTTTCTCCTTAACCTTGAGATGAAGCATTTTAATATACTCGGCATTTTTCTCGCCATCGAAATCGAAAAACTCCTTTTGTGGTAGTGGTGTGAGATCCAAAGGAGTATTGGGATTGAACCCACACAACTTGAAAAGGTGATATTAGTGTGACACGATGCGTAGCTCTATGTAAGCAAATTCAACAAAAGGTAAGGCTTCAAGCGGATAGTGATGATATTTTACCGCTTTTCGATATGATTTTTCGGTGTTTTTATCAAAGAAACTATTTGATTTGAAACATAAACTACTGGATTTCACATTTTTTCTGTTTGCAAAGTGTTTTTGTGAAAATAATGCATTTTAGGTTGCAAATGGGCATTTTCTACCAAATCCAACAAGTCAACATCAGAAGTCCAGTGCCGGATGAAGAAGATGTTAATTTTGGAATGAAGTGAGGAGTTAGGACAATCTAGCAACGAGAGATAGCTTTCACATGGGCTTGGAATCGTGTCATTATTCCTCAGGAGTAAGAAGTTAAGTCGAAATTACTGAAAGAGTATCCAGAAGCCCACAAGACATGAAGGCCCAATCGATCGGACGAGAGGTCCACCGATCGACCGAAATCCATTTTGTTAAGAAGGTTCCAGAACAAATTCAGATATAAACCGTCGCATTTGGGGAGATATTTGTTTACGTTGACGATAAACTCAGGAGATACTAAATCTTAAGAAACGCATTGAAAGATCATAGTCGATCGGTCAGGATAGCTACGACTGATCGATCAACTGAATATTCAGATTCCTATCCAAATATTCCTCCTGATTCTTCTCGACCCTCTACTCGACCCTCTACTCGACCCTCTCCCCTATATATACAGAAGACTGAAGGACGAGAGAAACATCAGAAATTTCTCTAAAGCTTCCAGGCGTCTAGGCTTATCGTTTATCAGTTCAGTTTCTTTGTTTTCATTTATTTTGATCATTGCTTCAAGGAAGAAGTCTGTAATCTCTGCATTTCGAGAGAAGCTATTCTGAACCCTTTTAATGCAAGCAATTTTCATTATGTTTATGTCTACTTTTGCTATGTCTGAGTAGTCTTTTAGTTAGGAATATGGTTTTGCTAGAAGGAATCATGGTTTGGCAGACAGGCAATAGGTTTATGTAATGAGTAGGTTATACGCTTACTTTCATGTCAGTACTTAATTCAAATGATAGGATACATCTGTTACTAATACACCACTTCGAGTAAGAGATCCATAACCTGATAGTGAAAGCTTTACTATTTATAGTTTAGTATGATTTGATTTCTGGAACTTAATGCCTAGATTGAAAGGGTGATAAGCTCATAGGTTCTCTTTCTGAAAGGATATATGTTAGAGTTAACTCGGATACCAATTGAACTAGACTAGCTAACCTTGACCATAAGGATAGTTACTAGTGAAATCAATTATATAGCCTAAACTAGGAATTACATAATTACTACCCTGAATAATTCAAATTGTGATCCTCTGATGCATTACCTGACTTCCTAACGCTTTTTGATATTGAATTTTCTCAGGTTTATTTCGTTTTAGCATTTTCAGGCACTTATCGATCGACCGCATACTCTGCCATCGATCGAAAGGTGTTACAAACGATCGATCTGTTCATACGACCGATCGATCGTTACCTAAAAACCCATTTCATTTTGATTCTTAGCTCGAGTGAAGTTGGACGTGCTACTGTGTGACTCATCTCTCTGTGGATACGATCCCTAAGTACTACTGCGAGACCTGTGCGCTTACAGGAAATATTTTGAGCGAAAACTAATCCCCATCACAAGCCAAGTTTTAATATTTCTCCCTATTGTTGCTCTTAGAAGTGTTCCAAGAGTGCGATTAACCACTTAAGTTTGGTCATCAGTCTGTCGACGACACGTGGTAGAAAACAGCAGCTTGGTACCTAGCTTCTTCCACCAGGTTCTCTAAAAATGACTATTGTAAGCAAATTCAACAAAAGGTAAGGCTGCAAGCTGATAATGATGATATTTTACCGCTTTTCGATATGATTTTTCTGTGTTTTTTTATCAAAGAAACTATTTTATTTGAAACATAAACTACTGGATTTCACATTTTTCTGTTTGCAAAGTGTTTTTTGTGAAAACAATGCATTTTAGGTTGCAAAGGGGCATTTTCTACCAAATCCAACAAGTCAACATCAGAAGTCCAGTCCCGGATGAAGATGATGTTTATTTTGGAATCAAGTGAGGAGTTAGGACAATCTAGCAACGAGAGTTAGGTTTCACATGGGCTTGGAATCGTGTCATTATTCCTCAGGAGTAAGAAGTTAAGCCCAAATTACTGAAAGAGTATCGAGAAGCCCACAAGACATGAAGGCCCAATCGATCGGACCAGAGACCCATCGATCGATCGAAGCCCATTTTGTCAAGAAGGTTCCAGAACAAATTCAGATATATACCGTTGCATTTGGAGAGATATTTGTTTACGTTGAAGATAAACTCAGGAGATACTGAATCTTCGAAAACGCGTTGAAAGATCACGGTCGATCGGTCAGGATAGCTACGACTGATCGACCAACTAAAGATAATCACAAATATTTGGATTCCTATCCAAATATTCCTCACGATTCTTCTAGATCTTCTACTCGACCCTCTCCCCTATAAATACAGAAGAGTGAAGACCGAGAGAAAAATCAGAAATTTCTCTAAATCTTCCATGCATCAAGGCTTAGATTTATCAGTTTTCTCAGTTTCTTTGTTTTTATTTATTTTGATCATTGCTTCAAGGAAGAAGTCTGTAATCTCTGCATATCCAGAGAAGCTATTCTGAACCCTTTTAATACAAGCAATTTTCATTATGTTTATGTGTACTTTTGCTATGTCTGAGTTGTCTTTTAGTTAGGAATATGGTTTTTCTAGGAGGAATCATGGTTTGGTAGATAGGCAATATGATTATTTAACGAGTAGTTTATAGACTTACTTTCATATCAGTACTTAATTCAAATCATAGGATAAATCTGCTACTAATACACCACTTAGAGTAAGAGGTCCAGATCCTGATATTGAAAGCTTTACTATATATAGTTTAGTAGGATTTGATTTCTTGAACTTAATGCCTAGATTGATTGGTTGATCAGCCCATAAGTTCTCTTTCTGAAAGGATATATGTTAGAGTTAACTCGGATACCGATTGAATTAGACTAGCTAAGCATGACCATAAAGATAATTAGTTACTAGTGAAATCAACTATATATCCTAAACTAGGAATTACATAATTATTACCCTGAATAATTAAAACCGTGATCCTCTGATGCATTACATGACTTCCTAACGCCTTTTAATATTGAATTTTCTCACGTTTATTTTGTTTTACCATTTTCAGGCATTGATCGATCGACTGCATACTCTGCCATCGACCAAAAGGTGTTACAAACGATCGATCAGTTCATACGAGAGGTCGATCGTTACCAAAAAACCAATTTCATTTTGCTGCTTAGCTGGAGTGAAGTTGGACGTGCTACTGTGTGACTCTGCTCTCCGTGGATATCATCTCTAAGTACTACTGCGAGACCTGTGCGCTTGCAGAAAATATTTTGGGGGAAAACTAATCCCCATCAAGTTTTCTGGCGCCGTTGCTGGGGAGCAACAGTGACCACTTGCATTACAATCAAACTCAAGACAAAGCTTTTCCCTTTATTTCAATTTCGGTAATTTCGAATTTTGTTTATATATTTTTACATTTTTACTCACTTTCTAAAACTATGGAACATAGGAGGATCATTGGAAGCTACGATGCCCCAAGGAGGACATTCACGCAATACAGTGGCCCCTACGCTCAGCGGAAAATCTGTGGCGACCATTCTGAGCCCACACCTCTAACTCCATCCTTTGTACCATACTAGGTCTATAAGGAAAATCAGAGGAGATACTCGCCCCCTCGCCCCTCTCATTCTGAAGGCATTGACAAAAGAATCGAGGACATGCTCGAGCACATTCTCGCGGAGCATAAACGCCATCAAAAGGAGCTTGACACACGGCTGACCAACCTCAAAAATGATCTCAGCATAAAATTGGGAGACTTGGCCACTAAGGTGCGGAACGTGGACGATCAGATCACTCATCTTGAGGACATGGTCGTTGCCAATACTAGGGACCTCCGAGAAAGGGGTAAGGACATCCATGCCATCAAATTTGATGCAAAGGAAGATGTTGGAGCCCTGGAATACATGCTGGAAGCAACAAATGGTCGCATCAACATGTTAGATGAATAACTTGAGAACGATAGTTAGGTCATTTTACATTAGTGATTCATGTTCTAGGACGGTTCTTAATCATCCTCTAATTAATATCTTATCTATGAATTTCATACTTCCTAAAGAATTACTCATGACCTAGGTTTTGTTTTATTAATTTAAAAAAACTTATTCTCTACAGCTTTATTAATAGTTAATCGTTAGTCATATTTATTTAATCTGCTTAGTGAAGTTTTAATACTTAAATTAAAGGCAACCTAAAGTCCCTGTGGATTCGATCTCTAAACACTATAGGTACTTAACTGTGCTCTTGCAGTTATCTCTTAGGGTAAATTTGAGGATATCAGTCGCATACAAAGGAATAATTAATTCAAAACCAAGAATCTTTGCATCCGTAGTTGATATAAGCGTGTGTCTTCTTGAAAGTGCATCTGCTACAATGTTGTCTTTCCTCTTCTTGTACTTGATGACCTAAGGGAATGTCTCTATAAAATCTAGCCACTTGGCATGCCTTCTCTTCAGATTAGTTTGACCTCTTATATGCTTTAAGTTCTCATGATTCGTGTGGACCACACACTCCTTCGCGAGTAAAACATGTTGCCAAGTTTCCATTTCTCGAACTAAAGCATACAATTCCTTATCGTATGTGGGGGTAATTGAGAGTTGCACCACTAAGTTTCTCGTTGATATAGGCTATCGGCGTGCCTTGTTGAGTAAGAACAACTCCAATGCCTAATCCTAAAGCATCACACTCAATTTCAAACGTTTTTGAAAAATCGGGTAAAGCTAAAACAGGAGCATTTGATAACCGATCCATAAGAGCTTTGAAAGCTTGCTCTTGAGCTTCGCCCCACTTGAATCCGACGTCCTTCTTAATAACAGCAATGTGTGGTGCAGCAAGAGTGCTAAATTCCTTCACAAACCTCCTATAAAAGCTAGCCAAACCGTGAAAGCTCCTAACTTGGCTCATGTTGGTTGGAGTTTGCCACTCTTGGATTGCTTTAACCTTCTCTTGATCCACTCTTAGACCCTGTGAACTCACAATAAATCCTTAAACCACAAGCTCATTAGTGCAAAATGTGCACTTCTTAAGGTTGGCATAAAGGCCTTCCTTTTGATGTGTCTTAAGGACTTGTTCCAAATGACTTATGTGATCATAAATTGTAGGGCTATAAATTAGTATATCATCAAAGTATACCACTACAAACTTACTAATGACTGGTCTTAGAATTTTGTTCATGAGCCTCATGAAGGTGCTTGGTGCATTAGTGAGTCCAAATGGCATAACTAGCCACTCGTAAAGACCATTTTTTGTGTCTTGAAAGCCGTTTTCCACTCATCACCTTCTTTCATTCTTACTTGATGATATTCACTCCTAAGGTCAATCTTAGAAAACACATTAGAACCAGAAAGCTCATAGAGCATATCATCTAATCTTGGTATTGGATGTCGGTATGTGATGGTTATATTGTAGATAGCTCGACAATCCACACACATACTCCATGTCCCATCTTTTTTTGGCACTAAGAGGACAGGTACAGCGCATGGACTAAGGCTCTCATGTACATAGCCTTTTTCCAAAAGATCCTTGACTTGCTTCTATAACTCCTTAGCCTCTTCCGGGTTAACTCGATAAGCGGCTCGGTTAGGCAATGGTGCACATGGTGCCAAATCAATTTGATGCTCAATCCCTCTTATTTGTGAAAGTCCAGGTGGTGTTTCATCAGAAAATGTGTCTGAAAACCGATCCAACAGGTCTTTAACTTCTTGAGGAAGATCTTGCTCCAAAGCACTCAAACCTGCACTCAAAACCTCTTAAAAAACAATTAGTAGCACCGATTCTTTACAAGTAACGACCTTAGAAATATAACTAGGCTTGATAAGTAGATTGCTTTTGGTAGAAATATCCTTCTCTTTAAGCATTTTCATTTGATTCAGGCACTTGTGAAGGTATAAGAGGTGTCAAATTGTACTTCTTTTTGTCATGGACAAAAGAGTACATGTTGCTACGCCCATGATGAATGGTATCCTTATCAAACTGCCATGGTCTACCAAGTAGAAGATAACAAGCTTGCATAGGAACCATATCACACAAAACCGAATCCATATACTTTCCCACTTTGAATGGTACTTGTACTTGATCGGTGATCCTTAACTCAGCCTTGTCATTAAGCCATCTTAGTTTATATGGATGAGGATGTTTAGTCCTTTCAAGACTGAGCTTAGAGACCATATACTCACTAGCAACATTAGTACATGAACCACCATCAATAATCAAATTGCATACCTTTTCTTGGATGGTACAACTAGTATGGAAAATGTTATCTCTTTGAGCTACGTCATCGGGATGAACCGTGAGGTTAAAGGCACGTCTTATTACCAGGGACTTTCCATATTCAGCCTCACAATTAACCTCATCACCTTCAACATCATTCATGATAGCATCTTCTTCATCTTGTGACTCGTAATCACCCACATCCGAGAGAATCATCACCCTTTGGTTAGGACATTCTCTAGCCATATGACCTCTGCCCTTACACTTAAAACAAGTTATATCACATGTTCTAGATGTGTTTGGGTTAGAAAACTTACCTTGGTTAGGGTCAAATGATTTAGGGGGTGTTATTGGATGTGGTATTTTTTGTATTTGATTATATTTTAGATGGATTCTCAAATACGGTGTTATTCAATTGTGTATTTGGTTAAAATACATTAAAATTCAGAGTTATTTTATTGGGGTTTAGTGCAAAAAAAACCCATGAACTAACAATTTTTGCAAAATAACCCATGACATTATTATTGTGCAAATCAAACCCATGAACTCCAAAAAACCCCGCAATATAGCCCTTCTGTATATTGATTCTGTTTTTGGTGAACGACGTATTGTTTTCTCGCGAATTGCGTGCCATTTCTCTTTAACTGGCCTTTTATAAATAAAATTGCATATAGTGGTATTCGAACACACGACTGTGTGTCCGACCAAGGAAGACAGCAACCAATTTGCCACGTTAATTTGCTTTGGCAGTTGTATATAAGTTTAGTTATTTTATATCTGCAAGCCATATTTTCAAACAAAAATTAAACACAAAACAAATGTATATAAATATATGCTCATTTATATTTATGAGTATATATTTATACTATATACTCATAAATGGAGCTTTTAACACCATGAAAATTTGAAATAGTTTCCAATCATTTAGATATTTGTAATTATTTTAAGATATTTTTTTTTTCATTTTTGACATATTTAAATTTTTTAAAAATATATGACGTTTTAAACTTCAAGAGATTTATTGTCTCTATAGTTATTTTCCATTTAGTTTTGTTATATCTTTTCCCTACATTTTGAAGATTTTTTTTCTCTTTCCACTTTGTTTCATTTAACGAAAGAGTAGTAACAATGTTGATATATGAATGGATACATATCAAATAGACTGATTTTATTATATTTGTTTCTTTCAATCAATTTTGTTTATCGTAGTATTTAAATATACTGACATGAAACTTCATCAATTTAATAGTTTATGATTTGTGTAAGTCAATACAATCAAATGTTTATAAATGTATAATATATTATTTCAAATTAATTTGTGTTCTTTAATAGCCATAAAATTGTGAACTTTTTGTCCAAGTTCTTTTATATTGATGGTTAATATTTTTCTTCTGTATAACAATGATAATATTATTGTATTGTCGTATTACAAAAATTTAAATTTGTGTCAATAGTTACTTTAGTGAATTTACCTGCGCGTAGTGTGTGTTATTATTGTTTCTTATTTTTGTTTTTTGTTTTTGGGATAATGATGGCCCACGAATATCTTTGTAATTGTAAGTATATTTTGCAAAACCTTTTGTAATGTTCTTTAAAAATTAATATGATACATAGTCTTTACGATTTATGTGATTTACTATTTGACAGTGTATTGCATGACCGTAAATTTGATATAGTAAAATCTCCATGATGATATCTACCCCCACGTTATTCTGCAAAAAAAATTTAATCAATGTTTTGGTTTGCAATCATGATTTTAATCTTTTAACCTTAAACCCTAAAAAAGTTTTAACCCAAAACCCTTAAACTCTAAGCTATAAAATCTTATCCTAATACTAAAAATTGTTCAACTTTAAACCATAATTTACCTAAATATAAATGATTATATATTTATATACATTTGTTTTGTGTTTAATTTTTGTTTGAAAATATGGCTTGGAGAGATAATATAAGTAAATTTATATATAAATTGCAAAGAAAATAAACGTGGCAAATTGGTTACTGCCTTCCTTCTTCAAACGCGCGGTCGTGTTTTCGAATCCCACCAAGTGCGATTATATTTTTAAAAGGCGTCGTACAGTTAGCGAGAAAACAACACGTAGTTCACCAAAAAAAAAGAATCAATATACAGAAGGGTTATCCGGTGGGGTTTTTTGGAGTTCATGGGTTTGATTTGCATAATAATAATGCCATGGGTTATTTGGTAATAATTTGCTAGTTCGTGAATTTTTTTGCACTAAACCCTATTTAATTGTGTATTTGTTTGATGTATTCTCAAATACATTAAAAATAGATGTTATTCAATATCTCTTAGATTCTATTGTATTTTGATTTAGATGTATTTTGTTAATGGAATTGTGAACAAAGAGATTTCTTGTGTATTTGTGAGTACACCTATTGAACAAAAAGAAAAATGAAATAAATGATATTTCTTTTAGTCATCTTCATCTGCAAATACTATTTTTCTGCAACATTTTTCAATCTCCTCTCTACCACCTCTCTGAATTACGAACCTACAAGCCTAAGATCTTAATTTTTCGATCTCCACTACCACCACCACAATTGCAATCTCCATCTTAATCTTCAATCTCCATTCACTCGTGCAGCCGAGCCGCGATGAAGAAGATGAAGACGAATCTGCAAGGATTCATGTTTTTAGCAATCCCAGCTTCCGTCTTCTTCCGCTAGGTTAATTTCTTAATCTTTTCACATCTCATATCCTTTTCATGGTGGATTCTCTCCTATTACTTCTGGTGAAATCTCTTCCTCGTCTTCTTAGATCCTCAATCTCGCCTCATTGGAGTTGGTCAGGTCGCTGATGTGGCTATAATACAGTCGGAAAGTTCGTTTTTGTGTTGTGTTAATCAATTGTTTTTCAGATTTTGATTTTGGTATGAAGCATTGTGTGTGTTGTATGTTTTAAAGATATGGTTAATGGTATGCGTATGAATTCTGCCTACTCGATGTGTAATGCTAATTTTTAAAATGTTTTCAATACAGATACGAGTAAGAAGTGTGACTCATTCAAAAGCACATGAGACTAATCGAAAGCCACCACGGTCTAAAGTTTCAGAACCATGAATGAGATATCATCTTAGCCTTGCAGCCGATTTCGCATCTTATAACCCATTAATCAGACACAATGTCATGGTCTATGCTTGTTTGTGACTCTTGGTCTACTTTTTTTTAAAGACAAAGCTTCTAAAGTTCCCTGGGTAAGACAAACCTTCTTATGTCATTTGTAATACATTGTGGTGACATGAATGTGATTTTGTATCTAGATTCAACTGCAAAAATATGCATGATTAGTTATGGTTCTACTATATTCCTTTACTATTCTGTTAATCTACGCTGTATTCGATTCATCAACCACATTATCGTTTTAACCGTACCTACTATGAAACATAGACTTGACATGGTTTTATTTCTTATGAATATGCAATCCATTGTGGTCTTGGGTCTGGATTCATCAAATATACTAGACAATAATCTGTTGTTTTTTTTTTTGCTACGATATCTTACATCACACCATGGGCCATGACTTTTGCATCCTAGATTAGAGGTCTAAAGGAGACATATTAGATGAATGGTAGTGGATCTTTACTGTAACAAGTTGGTCTCTGGATCTCTTGTCCATACGTGAGATTAATTGCTCATGTTCTTTTAGTCTAGAAGTTCTTCTTTTATGTTACTTTCTTTCATTGTGGTTTCTGATTTTTCATTCTATGATCATTTCTTACACTTTTACTTGCAGACACCGAGTGTATCCATATGACAACGTAAGAGTAGAGTTTGGAGGAGAGCCATAGAAGACTAACCATCAAATGATCTCTGCTCGTCATACTTCAGCGTGTTCTCATCACTGCTTTGTCATAAAAAATGTTTCTGGTTCCTGCTTACAAGTTGAAGACCCAACATATTTTTTGGTTTTATATTGTCTTTGTAATAAACAGTGCCCGTGTGTTTTCACAGGAGAAAGTGGAAACCTCAGTTTCAAAAAAAAAAAAAAAGATTTTCAAATACAAGGAAATACAAACAACTACGTGAAAGTACAATACAATCAAATAAAAAAGAAAACACAATAACTGTTTTAAATACATGCAAATACACTAAAAACATGTAAATCCAAATCCTTTAAAACACATTGAAATACTAAATCCAATAACACCCTGTTAGATTTGAATCGAGAGTCAATAACAACGGCCTTGCCTTTGTTTAAGGGCTTAGATTGGACAGTTGGCTGGTTTGTGGCTTAGACTTTCTCATAGTGGAAACCTTCTTCTTGATGTGTTGCTCGGCTTGTATGGCATGGTGTAAGATATCCTTCAAATTATGATAGGGAAGCCTTTCTACCTTGCGACTAACTCTTTCGTTTAACCCATCTAGGAACTGAGCCATGATGGTCTCGGCATCTTCTTCAAGTTCTAATATATTCCTTAGATGCTCAAACTCCTCAAAGTATTCCTCCACACTACTATTTCCTTGGACTAGTTTCCGGAATTTCTTTTGGAGGTCTCGGTGATAGTATGTAGGCACATACCTCTTCTTCATCAACTGCTTCATCTCTCTCCAAGTATTTATTTGAGGGTGTCACTTCTTCTTCTATCACAAACCTCACGACCCCACCATGATAAGGCATGATCCGTGAGTTGAGTGTTCTTTTGGAGGTCTCGGTGATAGTATGTAGGCACATACCTCTTCTTCATCTACTGCTTCATCTCTCTCCAAGTATTGATTTGAGGGGTAATAAGTAGGTTTTTTAGCCTAATTAAGACCTTACACTACAATGTATCG
>OVAP01003261.1:0-17113 GCA_900406295.1 Aurinia saxatilis
TATCTTGGTAGCGTCGCCATCCTCTTCTTAGGGAACATGTAACTCAATGAATCATACTGTTTCTTCTCCATCTTGTAATTTAGTACATCATCAAACCTAGTTGTATCATTCATTGCAAGAATCTTACAACCTTTTTTCGGATCAGCCACAAATAACCATCTGTTCTTCTCGAATATCCATGAATCACATACAAGAACAATTTGGTCCATGGAAAAAAAAGATTTGTTCCGGATCTCTGCAATAGAGAGAGGATACTTGCTGGAAAAGAAAGAGTAGAATTATGGTATACTATGATGAAATAAGAGAAGAAGCCATGAATAAAGCAAAGAAGAAGCCAAATATGTGTTTTTGTGGGTAGGAGGCAGAAGACGACGCTATAGAAAAGAAACAGCCAAATAAGGAAAACCCTAATTTTTTAAGGAAGTGGAAACTTCCTCAGTAACAAATCTGCCGTCGCGTAACAAAAAATCTACCACTAGTTATAACCACCGAAACTCAGAATTATCTAATTTAGTGGGAGGTGAGCCGTCGATGATTTAATAAGTCTGCCATAACGCCAAACAAATCTATCGGAAAAAATCTGCCCAAAAAAATCTGTTGCCAAAGAAATTCTAGTAAGAAATTAGTCTGCCGTCACTTCGAGAAAAGAATCTGCTATCAAACGATGCTCCCTTCGTGATCGTAAAGATATCTGTGACAACGTGGAAAAAAAACTGCCGTCACGTAAGTGTTATTTCAGTAATTAAAGTTTCGACGAAACGTAGCATGTTTTATAAACAATCTGCCGTCAAAGAGACGTAAAAAACAAAACTGTCGTGAATAGACGAAAAAAAACTGTCACAAACAAATAAATCTGTCGTACATAAAAAAATCTGTCACGGGATAAGCAAATCTGTCACCACATAACCGAAAATGAAAAACTAAATCAGACGTAAAAATATAACTCTGCCATGAATATTAAACTCTGCCACCTCATGTGGCAGAGTTTTTGTTATAAATCTGCCAAACGCAAAACTTTTCATTACTAGAATAACATACCAAAATAAATTTGCCATGACCTTAATAAATCTGTCATGAATTAAAAGTCTGCCACCACATGATAATAATGGCATTTTCGTAAATATTATTATTTTCGAAAAATTCAGTAATGGCATTTTTCGTAGTTAATGTTTTTTTCAACTGATTGAAGGACAAGGTGGTCATTTATAAAATATCACTTGGCCCAAACTTTCACTTGACAAAATAGTAGTTTTACCTAAAATATGTGTTATTCTAGTTTTTTTCCCTATATTTAATATAATCACCAAAAGTGTTTTAGGTTGCTAGATCTACAATAGATGAGCAGTTTGTCCCCAACCAACGAAAGTTGATGCTAAGACAAATTGTAGACTTATTAAACACATTCTTAGTGCTTCTTAGCAAATTCTAGATTCATGCGAGAGTTTAGATATCTAGATTGCTTAGGAAAGTGATTGATGCCACAAAAGTGGATCAATTCTATGTTTATGTTTGAGTCAAGAATTGTTCTTAATTAAAACCAAGTAGATGTCTAATATTTGTTCACAATTCCTAAGATTTTTCCTAGGTCTAACTCCTTTTTTATTTATTGAATTTAAATCATAGGAAAACTAGAATACAAAACCCCCATTTTTTATTTTCTTAGCTAAGTTAAATAATTTATTAGACTATAGTGTAAACTTTGGGATTTGTGGATTCGACATACTACATTGATAGGTAGTCAAGGAATTTATCTTGACCAAGGTTTTCAGCCTTGTCATCGGCTAACTTGCTTAATGAGCCAGGGTTACATATTTTCTAAATCCTAGATACATATCTCTAACTATCCTTTTTTCCAATATACAAATATATGGTTACAGATACGGGCAGAGTGTTACAGGATCTTGAAAAATACAGGAGACTAGTAGGACGACTTATGTACTTGGCTATTACACGTCATGACATTTCTTATTCAGTTCACATTCTCACCTAGTTTATGAGTACACCTCGTGAAGGTCATTGGAAAGTTGTTCTCACGGTTGTAAGGTATCTTAAAGCTACGCCTGGCCAGGGCATTTTACTACAGGATAACATTGATCTCCATCTTACGATGTATTGTGATTCGGACTGGGCAGCATGTCCTATCACTCGGAAATCTTTGGGAGCTTATGTGGGACTTCTTGGAGGGTCTCCCATTTTGTGGAAGACGAAGAAACATGGCACTATTTCACATTCTTCGGCAGAGGCTGAGTATAGAGCGATGTCATTTGCCACTAGAGAGAACAAATGGATGCTTCAATTGTTAAGAGACTTGGGTTTCCCGCCGACACAACCAACTCGTTTGTTCTGCGATAGTCAATCTGCCATACATATTGCTGCTAATCCAGTGTTTCACGAGTGGACCAAACATATCGAGGTGGACTGTCATCAAGTTCGAAATTCAGTTAAGGAGGGTCTTATTGAAACAGTCCACGTTCGTACAAAGGAGCAACTAGCAGACGTCTTGACTAAACATTTGGGTCGCTATCAGTTTGTTTCATTATTATCCAAGTTGAGCGTTTGCAGCTATCACACTCCAACTTGAGGGGATTATTGTGGGATATGCGTATCTGTAACCATATATTTGTATATTGGAAAATAGGATAGTTAGAGATATGTATCTAGGATTTAGGAAATATGTAACCCTTGCTCATCAAGCAAGTTAGCCGACATTGTAATCCTATAAAAAGCTCATTGAGCTGAATATAATAAACAGATCGTTCTCTTAAATTCTACAAGTGCCCACATAACATTATGTGATTGGCTGATTTTCCAATTCTACATGCTAAGAGGGGTGTATTGGATCATGAGTTTCAAATAGTTTGATGTTTAATGATGTTTTGGAAAGTTTTGATGATTTTGAGGAGTTTTAATAAAATCACTTCAAATTCCATCTAAAACCATGTGATTTAAGTATTTCTATTTTTTTAACTAAGAAACTCATCTAAAACACTCTAATCACTTAAAACCAAATGATTAAAATATTTCCAATAACACGGAATTTGATGATATTTGTTAAAATCACTAGTCCAATAACACTGGTTTTTAAAATACATGTTTCAATAACACTGAATTTGTCAAAAATCACACAAAATCACTCTAAATACATGATCCAATACACCCCCCTTAAAGAATGTGAACCACTCCTTTTTATATACTCCCTCCGTTTCTTAAAGAGTGTCGTTTTGACTCTTTGCACAAAAATTAATAAAACATATTAAAAGTTCTATTTTGCCCTTAAATAATAAGTTGTCTGTTCATATTCTTCTTTGTCTAAACTTTCATTTGGATTTAAACTAGCTAGAGAGCTTTACTAGAGCAGATTTGATTTGTTCACAACTTGCCTTAACATCAACTTTCGTTGGCTAAGGACAATCTGCTCTCCTAATAAGTTTTCAGAATTCCTACTACACTTTCGTTTAATAGGGAGTCATATGAATCAAAAACTAGGTGATCAATTCTAGTTTAGGCTTTAAGGTTTTATTAGGAGGGAATTCTTTACACATCTACCTATTTACATCCAGTTACTAACTTAACAATCCATAGATTCCCCTAGGTCTAACAACCTAACATCTCACTCATGATCAAATTAACAAGAAAACAATATATAATGAAGAACATGGTTAAAAACACAAAAACTGAATAATACTTTATTAATGATAAAAACAATGAAAATGTAAAGAAGTAAGGGTTCAAGAACACTTCTCAACAGTAGGTAATGTAATGAATGGATGGAAAATGACAGCCTCCAAGGAAATCTCCAAGAGAAACTCACAAAATCTCAAAAACAAAATGAAGAACAATGAACCAAATGTTTATATCTAAAAAGAGAGAGAATAAAAATGAGTATCCTGTTGTAGAGGCTTAGAAATGGCTTTATAGTGAAGGGTTTTCGTGCAGCATCCACCGAATTAAGGTAAGTACTTGTCAATCTGATGATTGACAAGTTTCCAAAAATAGCACTCGATCGATCCAAAGTTGGATAGGTCGATCCGTGTGTAGCAAATTCGGCTCCAACTCGTGCAGGTCGATCTGCAAATGGACCGCAAACTTCCCTTGAACATGGATCGATCGATCCACTAAGGGATCGATCGATCCAGCTTATGTTGGCTGAAAACTTCACTTCTTTGGCTCACAGCTTCATCTTGAAGCTCAAATTCATACTCCATCGTGTTTGTACCTGTTAGGACTCTAAAATGACACTAAAAGACTCGAAAAACAGTTGAAGACAAAGGTTAGAAATAGTTAAAAACGCAATATATCAAAATTCCCCAATAATTGTGTTTGTTTTCCTCAGTGTATCTATAAGGGAAATATTGTCTAATAAAGTATTGGATAAAAGAGTGTCACCTTGTAATCTTCCTAATGAGGCCATTTCCCAAATTTCTCTGCTGACAGGACATTGAAAGAGCATGTGATTTATGGTTTCCATGTTATCTCCACATCTGTAACAGACCACATCAAGCCTCAATTTTCTTCTTTGCAGGTTAGCTGCCACAAGAATACTATTGTGAATGCATCTCCACCAGTAATGTTTAATTTTGGGAGGGGTACTCCATTTCCAAATATCTTGAAATAACTTACTCAACTGAGTATTACTTTCTACATCATTAGCTACTTGATTATTGGAGTTTATGCTCTAATGACAGAGATGATACCATGATTTAACACTATATTGCCCATTCTTATTGTAATTCCATGAGATGCAATCAGGAGTATCTGTGATGGAGGTTTTGATGAGTTTGATGATGTGAACATCCTCAGGTTCTATAAGCTCTTGGAGGAGATCATATTTCCAGACTATTGTGCCTGGCCAAAATAAATCTTCTACTTTAAGATCAGTAGGCATTGCTTGAGATTTCTTTCTAGGGGGTCGAGATGGTACAACGGGCAACCAGTTATCATCCCAGACTTTGATATTAGTTCCATTTCCCACCACCCATTTGATACATTTTTAATTAGCTCATTACCTTGTAGTATGCTTCTCCAAGCGTGACTCATTGTTGTTTTAGCTTGCGCTTGTAGGAGAGACTTATCTGGGTAGTATTTAGCCTTGTATACTTGTGATAGTAGTAAATCAGGCTGCTGCGACATCCTCCAACTCTGCTTTGCCACCATTGCTTTATTGAAGTGTAAGAGATCTCTGATTCCAATCCCACCTTTCTGTTTAGAGGCCGTGACTTTCCTCCATGAGATCCAATGAAGTTTGGACTTTCCTTTATTAGTCCCCCACCAAAACTTTCTCATAGATGTTGACATTTGGTTAATGATTCTCTCGGGCAGAAGAAAAACACGACATATTGTAAGTAGGAATAACAATTGCTACTGACTTCAGCATAATCTCTTTTCCTGCAAAAGACAAAAGCTTAGTGTACCAGTTTTGAAATTTTGACTCAACCCTTTGTCTAAGATAAGCAAATGAGCCACACTTGTTTCTGCCTATATGCTCAGGGAGGCCTAAATATTTTCCAAAACCCCCCAAATTGGTAATGCCTAAAATTTGACCAAGATGTGTCTTTAGGTCATTATTAACTCCTTTTCTAAAGGTTAATGCAGACTTTTGAAAGTTCACTTGTTGTCCAGAGACTCTTTCATACTTCTGTAATATCTCTAACATGTGTTCACACTCATCTTGATTAGCTTTGCAGAAAAGCAAAGAATCGTATGCAAACAGTAAGTGTGAGATGTCTGACCCTTTATGACTAGCTCTAAACCCATGCAAAGACTCATTTCTAACTCCAGCTTGAATTAAAGTTGATAACCCTTCTGTACATGTGATATAGAGATAAGGAGATATCAGATCACCTTGTCTAATGTCCCGTTTTGGTTGGCTATGGCCAATGGGATGCCCATTAACTAGGACTGAGTAGCTGACTGTGGTTATGCACTTCATCATCCAATTTATCCATTTTTCTGCAAAACCAAACTTTCTTAACAGAACTTCAATATATTGCCACTCAACCTTGTCAAATGCTTTACTTATATCCAACTTAAGAGCCATAAAAGGAGATTTTAATTTCCTGGTACGTAGGGAATGGAATAGTTAATGACCAATAAGCCCATTATCAGTTATAAACCTCCCTGGAATAAATGCAGATTGATTTCTTGAAATTATGCTATCCAGATGTGGCTTTAACCTATCTACCAAGATTTAGAAATGAATCTATATGCCACATTGCATAAACTAGTGGGCCTAAAGTCTTTGACTGCTTGGGGGCTGTCAGTCTTGGGGATTAAGCAGATATGTGTGATTGAAGACTGGATCTAATTCATTATTCCTAAAGAAAGCTTTAAAAAATCTGAACACACCTTGTTTAATCGTTGTCCACTGGTCTTTAAAAAAACCAGTAGTAAATTCATCTGGACCAGGCGCTTTATCCCTGCTCATTTGCTTTAATACTTGTAACACTTCCTCTTCTATGACTGGTCTAGTCAAGTCCTCATTCATTTCCTCTCTGACTCTTGGCTCAATCTGCTGCATAACTTCATTGAATTGATAGCTGCAATGTGAGGCATATATATTATTAAAGTATTTTACTATAGCATGATGAATTCCTTGTTCATCAAGGTGAACTACTCCATCATCATCTGTAATAGAAGCTATTCAATTTAAATTCCTTCTTTGCTTGGTTTTAGCATGAAAGAAACTAGTGTTTCGATCTCCTGCTCGTAACCAGTCAATTATACTCTTTATCTTCCAATATTCTTCTTCCAAATGCAATTCTCTGGATAGTTCAGCCTTAATACTAGCAATTAAAGACTGATTAGGAGATAAAGATTCATACTCTGAATGCAAGGCTTCCTGAAGTTGTTGAATTTTCTTGCTTGAATTTGCAGGATTCTTTGCGTTCCACCTTGCTAAAGCTGCTCTGCAGGTGACAAGAGCTTGATGAAACTGATGATCTTCAAGATTTTGACATTTTGCTTCCCAAACTCTTCTGATTTCAGTCTTTACTTGTGGTTGGAATCTCCACTTGCTATCATATCTGAAAAGCTTTGATTTACTCCATCTTAATCCCTATGTATGCAGCAGTAACGGGCGATGGTCAGAGCCTCCCCAATTCAGCAATTGAACAAATGCTTGAGGAAATGTGTCTAACCAATCTATTGTGGCCACAACACGATCTATTTTTGTCTTGATGTCATGTTTATATCTTCGCCCATACCATGTAAATTTGCCTCCAACTGTTTTGAGATCATACAATCCCGAATTGTTGAGGAGTCTTCTGAAGTTTTTTAAAGTGCATTCAGCTCTTATCGCTCCTCCATGTTTCTCTCATCATTATCCTTTATATCATTCCAATCTCCCAAAGCCAATCTTGGATATCTTATATAGTATCATGCCGCTGCAAAATAAGTCAATTTCCTCCACAATAAGTTTCTTAACTTTCTAACAGGATTGCCATAAACATAGCTAAGCCAAAAAAAATATTCCATCTCCTGATACTAACAAATCAGTAATATGAAGAGTAGGCTTATTTACAAAATCTATATTAACATTATCATTCCAAAATATAGCCATTCCCCCCCCCCCTCTCGATCCTCTAGATGGCAAGACAAAAATGTGAGGATATATAAGCTCATTCACTAAGCTAGCTATATAGTCATATCCATTTTTGGTTTCGATAAGAAAAATAATATCAGGCATAGAGAACTTCCTGATATTTTTTAGATAAGGAATCGTTAAAGGATTCCTCAATCCTTGGCAATTCCAATGTAAGATCCTCATGGTTGTTGCAGTAATGGATGACAAATTGCTCCAATGTTGAGATTCAATTTCTTCATCTGTTTTCGCAATCTCGGAAATAACGAAGCTGTAGAAGCTTCCGGAGAAGAGTAATCATTGGATTGAGTGAAGTAGAGATGAAACTTAATCTCAAACCGAACGAGTCGGAATTTCAATCACAAAATGTGAAGATTTAAACCCTAAGATCATCTTCGATGTCACCTCCGATGTCACCTTCGAGATGCTTCGGGAGCGTTCACCCCAATAACACTCACTAGATTCAGATATGTGTTATTGTTAATCTAGATTATGAAAGTGTTAATATGGCAATGTCAAAATTTCTATTGTTAATTATTTAAAATTTATAATTATACACATTCTCTTTTAATGTGTTTAGATGTAAAACAATTATGATATTTTGGTTACAATTATGATTCTTACCATTGTTGTAGGTTATTGTAGACATAAAAGAAAAAAATAAGCATGTTTTTATGGTGTAAATAATTAGAAAATATTTAATTATAATGTATGTATGGTTGTTAAAAAAGGGTCAATCTGTGAGATAGCCAGTTTGAACACTAAAATAAAGAATATAGCCATGGATAAACCATAACAAAGAGACTAACCAATTTTTAAGCGGATGCATCATTTTATCCTTACCAAATATCTTACCAAACCAAGAGACAAATGTTCTTTTTAACATCTAAACCACTTTATCAATCAAAGTAATCGGTTTGTAGAATGTCTTTGAGACATCTCGGTGGTACAAAATAATATTGAGGTGGTAGATTATATGGAAGTGCAATCCTCGCTAGTGAATGAGCTGCCTCATTTGTTTTTCGTGATGACCATTTTGAAAGAAGCATTTGATGTCTGAGACCGAATATCACGAACCCAGTTGTGATTGTGGAAGTCTAGTGAGCCTTTATTGAGAACAGAATGTAACGTCTTGTTATCGCCTCAAATATGACATTGGAATAACCTCATGAAGTTGCTTTACACATTGCCACAAATGATTGTAGTTCAGCTTCAACTGGTGATTGTACAACACTACATTGGTGAGTACCCGCCATTAGATATCGACCTTGATCATCTCGCATTATTTAACCGGATTGATGGAGTCCTTCATCTGGTTTACGATGACAATCATAATTACACTTGATATAAGTAGGAGGTGGTCTTTTCCAATGATCTCGCACAATAGTCACTGCATCATATGAGTGGTTTACAGTTGTCGTTGTTATCACCGTAGAGCATTCGACAACGTCTTGAATCGCAATATGAAGATCTTTGATGTGTTGCATTTTTAACACTTGTTTTTCCTTCGTTTTTCGAGTCTTTTGGTTTATTTAGAGTCTTAACAGGTACTTAATGCATTGAAGCTTGGATTGAAGCTTTGCAATGAAGATTGGAGGCAAACAAGTGAAATGACAATGCAGAACCAATCCGAAGTACCTTACAGATCGTGTCAGACGAAGGCCTTCCCGTAGGAATTTTGATCTCAAATTTTGACATGACATAGGAAATTAAGTTAGTGACAAGGCTAAAAACCATGGTCAAGATAAACTCCTTGACTACCTATCAATGTAGTATAGTTAAGGGTCGCATCCACAAATCCCAAAGTTTACACTATAGTCTAATAAATTATTTAACTTAGTTAAGAGAATTAAAAGAGAGGGTTTTGTTTTCTAATATTCCTACGGTTTTAAATTCAATAATAAAATGGTGCTGGACCTAAGGAAAATCTTAAGGAATGCAAGCTAATACTAGATGACTTTTCAGGTTTAATTTAATTTTATTCTCAACTCAAACATAAAAGTAGAATTGATCCACTTTTGTGGCATCAATCACTTTTTCTAACAACCTAGATGTCTAAACTTTCGTTTTAACCTAGCAATTATAGAAAAGCTTTAACTAACAAGTTTGATATGTTCACAATTCGCTTTGACATTAGCTTTCATTGGCTAAAGACAAATTGCTCTCCTAATGAGTTTTTCCAGTTATCTATCACACTTTCGTTTTATAGATAACCTAAAGACAAAGACTAAGTGATCAAATTAGCATAAGCATTAAATAATCACTAGGAGGAGAATTCTAAAGATCTAACTTATTTGCATCCAGTTATAAGCCTAACAAACCATAGATTCCCCTAGATCTAACTAGAGAACTACTCACTCATAGTAAAGCTAACACAAAATCACTGCATAATCAAGAACAAACTGAATAATACTTCTATTAAACTGAATAACAAAGAATAAGAGTTCAGAAAACTTCTCAACAATGGTGACAAAGATATGAATGAAAGTTTCAACAACAATCTCCAAAACACCAAGAAAATCAAAAGAGATTAACAAAAGGGTTTATAAAGCAAAGATAAGGAAAAAGGAGGATGTAGAGGGGCCTGGAGACTCAGAATAAAGGTTAGGTTTCGTCTAGGAACAAAGAGAAGTATTTATAGAGGCCAAAAATGCGTAGAGGAAAAATTTCCTTTTTTTTGCTCGTGGATCAATCGATACCGAGTCAAAATCCGTTCTTTCTCGTGCAAGTCGATCCATCAAGTCTGCGCATAAAAATCAATTTTAGGCGGATCGCTCGATCCGACCTTTTTCTTCACTTCCTTCGTTCGGTCGTATCTTTAGACCTATCTCTACTGTTTTGCTTGTAACTTTCTAACCATATCTCATAATGACATGAGACCACCTCCATTAGAAAGCTAACTCAATTTCCAAGGTTTTCACAAATTTTCAGCTCCGTACATGAGGAAGACCTTCGTATAAACCCATCTTAAAAACACATTGGTTGGAGTCTTCTCGGAAAATCTTCGGAGTGCAACCAAAGCTTTATCATTCACCTCCAAGCTCCCAAATTGCATCCACAAATCCAAATAAATGTCTTTGAGATAGTCCTTAATTTTCATGCTCCAAAAGGTACCTAAATTATGCAATATTGTGTGCGAGATCCAAGAACGCAAGATAAAGGTCCAAAAATGAGCATTTATTCAAAATGTCACTAAATGCATAACAAAATAACATTAAAAGACTTGAAAAACACTATGAAACAAAAGTTAAAACATGTCAAAAACGTAATATATCAGTTAGCTTCGCTTTGATGGTGGTTTCGAGTCATTCGGATTAGGGGGTAAGAAAAATATATGATTGCTTTACTGAATATATGTCTTTCCATCCGAATGCCAAATTTGGAAATTTGTCAATCACGAGATTTGCTCCAATCTCTTTTCAATTCTCTCATCATGGACAAAAATTGGTTCCCATAGATCAGTGTTGAGCCTCTTTTGCAGCCAGATTCCAATTTTCATTCCATATTTCTCTTCCATTTTTTCTCTTATTTTTCATTCTCTTTGTTCTTTATTTTTGTCATTCTTTTGCTTTGTTATTTTGAGATTTGCATTCAAGATTTGTCATCACATTTTGGAGAAGTTTTCTTATCTCTTATCTATTTCATTTCATTTCAATACAAGTGTTATTTTAGTTATGCTTATGTTATGATCATGTTTTTGTGTTTTTCAATTATGTTTGAGTAGTTTTATAGTTAGATTTAGGGATTTATATGGTTTTGTCATTTGTGATTCAAATGGTTAGACACAAATAGGTTAGTATATTGATTCCTTCATCTATTGTTAGTCATAATACTTAGACTAGATTGATCACCTAGTTTATGATAATATGTTTAATATAAGGGAAAAAAACTAGAATAACACATATTTTAGTGAAAACTACTATTTTGTCAAGTGAAAGTTTGGGTCAAGTGATATTTTATAAATGGCCACATTGCCCTTCTATCATTTGATGTAAAAACATTAATTACGAAAAATGCATTACTGATTTTTACGAAAATAACAATATTTACGAAAATGTCATTAATGATATTGTGACGGCAAACTTTTTATTTTGTGACAGATTTATTAAGGCAGCGGCATATTTGTTTTAGTATGTTATTCTAGTAATAAAAAGTTCCAAGGCTGGCAGATTTATTACAAAAACTCTGCCACATGTGGTGGCATAATTAAATTATCATGACAGATTTTTGTTTTTACGGCAGATAAAAGTTTTGATTTTTGGTTATGTGGTGACAGATTTGTTTATCCCGTGACAAGTTTATTTATGTACGACAGATTTAGTTCACGTGTGATAGATGTTTTTGCCCTAGTGATGACAGATTTGTTTTTTACGTCTCTTTGACGGCAGACTTTTTTATAAAACAGACTATTTTTCGCCAAAACTTTAATTACTGGAATAGGACTTACGTGATGGTAGATTTTTTTTACATTGTCACATATTTTTTTGATAAAAAAGTGGACATCGTTTTATAGCAGATTTTTCTTCTTAAATGACGGCAAACTTATTTCTTCCTAGAATAACACTTTCTTTGGCAACAGATTTTTCGTGGCAGATTTTTTTTAAGTATGTGGCAGATTGTTTTGTGACAGATTTGTTTGACGTTATGGCAGACTTATTAAATCATTGATGGCTCACCTCCACAAAATTAGATAATTCTGAGTTTTTGCGGTTAAAAGTTATGGCAGATTATTTTTATGCAATGGCATGTTTTTTACTGTAGACGTTTTCACTTTCTTAAAATTAAGGTTTTCCACTTTTAGCAGTGTCTCTTATTATTTTGTTTCTTCTTCAGCCTCCACACACAAAAATATATTTTTAGCTTCTTCTTTTCTCTATTCATGGCTTCTTCTCTGATTTCTTCATAGTCTTCTCCACTTCTTCATAGTCTAAACCGAATATAATCTTTTTTTCCATCAAATCTCCTCTTTCTAGTGTGGAGATCCAAACCAAATCTTTTTCTTCCATGGACCAAGTTGTTCTTGTATGTGGTTCATCGATATTCGAGAAGAACAGATGATTATTTGTGGCTGGTCCGAAAAAAGGTTGTAAGATTCTCGTGGTGAGTGATACAACTAGGTTTGATAATGTACTAAGGATCGTCCACGAAGATTACAAGATGGAGAAGAAATGGTATGAAGTTTTGTTGAGTTACATGTTTCCTAAGTAGAGGATGGCGAAGCTACCAAGAGATACACCTCAAGTCTTTGTTGGAAACTATAGACAATTTCATGAGTTCATCCTCTAATAGAAATCGGATCCGATTCGTCTTTGTGTGGAATTTAACGAGAAAGAGATTAGTCAAAGGAGTGAATGTTTTTTGTGGTGGAAGATCGATAAAACGTGAAATAGAAGATATTTTTGACGATGACAAAGATGAGGGAAGGTTTTGGAGTTAATAATTTTGATCATTTAAATAATCTAACAATAATTAAAATTTAAATTAGATATATTCTTTTAGATGGCAAAAACTAATCAAAATGACACATTTGTAATTATTNCATTCTTTTAGATGGCAAAAACTAATCAAAATGACACATTTGTAATTCAAAAAAAAAAATTTAAGATATATTTTTGGAGTTTTGGAGATAATAATTTTAATGTTTTAATAATATAAATAATTTAACACTAATTAAAATTTCAATTAGATATATATTGTTTAGATGGCAAAAACTAGTCAGAATGGCACATTTGTAATTATCAGATTCAAAAGGGGTATTATATCTTTTTCCAAAACATTTGTGTTATTCTAGTATACTCCGCCTTGAATGTGTTATTCTAGTAGTTTTGGTATAATTATGTGTTATTCTAGGTACTTTCTCTTAATATAATCCCCAAAAGTGTTTTAGGTTGCTAAATCTACAATAGATGAGCAGTTTGTCCTTAGCCAACAAAAGTTGATGCTAAGGCAAATCGTAGAATTATAAAACTCATTCTTAGTGCTTCCTAGCATATTCTAGATTCATTCGAGAGTTTAGATATTTAGATTGCTCTGGAAAGTGATTGATGCCACAAAAGTGGATCAATTCTATGTTTATGTTTGAATCAAGGATTGTTCTTAATTAAAACCAAGTAGATGTATAATATTTGTTCACAATTTCTAAGATTTTCCCTAGGTCTAACGCCTTTTTGTTTATCGAATTTAAACACTAGGAAAATTAGAATACAAAACCCCCACTTTTGATTATCTTAACTAAGTTAAATCATTTATTAGACTAAGTGTAAACTTGGGATTTGTGTTTGACATTGATAGGTAGTCAAAAAATTTATCTTGATATAGCTATTTAGTCTTATCAATCTTTTGACCATGTGCTATCTTTTTGTTGGTAAACTAGACGATTTTGGCTTTTGCAGATGCGCCATAGTATCCAGAGAGGGGGTAGGCGTGTTTCATTATGGATGAAGTCTTGAGCTTAGTCTAAGATACGTGTAGTTTTAGCTTCAAACATGTCTTGAGAGTCATGTGTCAGAATGTGTGCCACAGGTGAACTTCGCCAAACTGCTTGGGCTTAACAACAAGTGAAGAAGAGACAAATGATTTATGTGACATCATCAACTCTTTGTTTGTGGTCATCTTTTGTTTTGATAATGGTTTTAATCTTTACATTATTAATTTGATTTGTAATCTTGATTTTTTTTTTAATTTTTTGTCGACAGCATATATAATTAAGAGCAATTAAACCGGAGATTTGCAATCTTGATTAAAACAAATATATTTTCGGATATAGAATAATTTGGATTTTAAAACCTTACAAATAAACTTACATGTGAATCAAACCTAAAAACTATTCGCCGTCAGAGACTCTCTTCTCTCATCTAGATCTTTCAGAGAGAGAGTCTCTCTTCCTCTACTGGTTTTTTCTTTGCGGTGGAAATCTTGATGCCTCTATTCTCCTAAGAAGAGACGTTTCAGATCCAGCTGATTTGCTAAGACGATTAGATTGGTTAGTCCAGATGCGATTGTGGGGGTTGGATTCCACCCCGTCAAGGTTTACACTTAGATAAATCTCGAAGTATTTTCCTAGCTGATAAGCAATGTTCATCAGCCTAACTGAAAATACTAACACTCGGAAAATGCCTAGCTGCATTTCTGCCTAGTTGAAAGTCTTGCCTAGCTGAAAATACTTGTTCATATTTTCCTAGCTGGATTTCTGCCTAGCTGGAATCCATCGCAATCAGATTTTGCCTAGCTGGACTTCTGCCTAGCTGAAATACTGCCTAGCTGAGAATGCTAATACAGAAAAATGCCTAGCTGGATTTTTGCCTAGCTGAAATCCCAACTCGTCAACATTTCCTAGCTGAAATCATGCCTAGTTGAAGTACAAGTCGCAAACATTCGACGACTAGCTAAAGTAAATGACGACACTTACAGCTAAACAATTATAAACTGACGCAAAGCATAAGATCCGATCCGAGCTCAAGACCGACACGAGCTGGAGCAGAGTCATCGCGCCCGACCCGATCCGAGTCAGTAGGTCCGACCCGAACTCTCCCATGGGCCGACCTGGGCACAACGACACCACGTGGGCCGAGCTGGAGCCCCCTCTCCCAATGGGCCGAGCCGAGCTGAGTGTCCTTCGGGAGAGAATGGGCTGAGCTGGACCTCAAGGTGGGCCGAGCTGAATCCCTCGATGGGCCGAGCTGAGCTTCCGTCGACACATTTCGGGCCGAGCCGACCTGCTCCTCTCGTCGATGGGCCAAGCTGGATCTCGCAACGTGGGCCGAGCTAGATCTTGCGACGGGCCGAGCTGAGTCCTTCATCGCACGATGGCCCGACCTGACCCATCCGACACGTCCCGGGCCGAGCTGGATCTCCCGATGGGCCGACCTGAGCTCCCTTCGGCACACCTCGGGCCGAGCCGGCCTATTCCTCTTAATGGGCCGATCTGGATTAGGATTCCTCATCACGAGATGGGCCGGGCTCGCGACAGTTATCAAACGATGCAGCCGCCAGATAAGATAAGCATGAATCGTGGGCGTATCTAAGCGAAAAAGAAGGAAATTGAAGATAGATACGAATTTCCTTTATTCTCGTGCAGCTAGGGTTCGATTGTAATCTCTATATAAAGAGAAGCAGTCATTCATTTCGAGATATCTTTTTTTTCCGCGCAAGAGAACACTAAGACTTTCTCTCTCGATCTTTTGTACTTCAGCAATAAAGCATAAACATTTAAACATTTTCTCGCATCCGATAATTCATTTCCATAGAAAGTTACGATCCCTAAAAGTTACTTTACAAGTTTTGGTTGTGAGAATTTCGGCTCTCACATCGATGACGAAGGAGAAGGAATCGTCGTCATCGGAGGTGGAGGAAGAGGAGGAGAGACGGTGGAGGAAAGATGTGAACTAGTGTTTGGTTTCTTTGAATTTGGAGAAGGACGGTAAACCGTCTCTGGAAGCAAAGGATTGTACAAGGACGGAAAGACTCTCTCCCTTTTCCAAAAAATGGTGTAAGTTATTGACTTTGAAGATTTAATTTATTCTTTAACACACATATATATATATATATATATATATATATATATATTATAATATAATGCTAGTGTGTAGCGTATTCTAACTTATAACCAATTATTCATTTTTTGATAAATTTGTGTCCGATTTTAGAAATTCAAATCATGGCATGTAAAAAAAAAATCTAGGTTTTTATAGCAATAAAATTACAATTGTATTGTATTGTGTGAGTGAGGGCAGTTTTGTAGGTATAGTACATTATAGAGAATATTAGATCCATACTAGTTAATTGGTTAGATAGTGAATTATAGATTTTTTTTTTGTTAGTATTGCCAAAATGTACAACCGGTCCTCCATCGTGGTTAGTGGTTACAGTTACTGTTTTCTCAGGAACAAAATGGCCTTCGAGTTGGTCATTGAACAATATTTTATGGTTCATTCTGTTTTGTGGCCTTTGTGTGTTAGTTGGTTTTGGTTTTGCACTTTTTGTAAGGTTTGAGACTTGAGTTCATTCCAATTAATAATATACACCCTTGATGGGAAAAAAAAAAAAAAAAGAATTGATGTGATACGAATTGGTAAAACGCAAAATAGAAAGAAAAAAAAAGGAAAAATAAGTCAACTTATTTCCCAAGACTTCTTTGTTTGGGGTCGGTAACAAAACACAACCAAACAAAATCTCTTACTCTGTATAAACAGAGTTGTAGAAGAGAGTCCTCTCCTATACGAAAATTGTTGGTTTATTACTTGGTTTGGTAAGGTAGTTATTTAGTATGTGTAGGTAAATCAACGGGTGTGATTTGTTGGATAAGTTTAGCAAGTTAGTTTCTTTTAAGAGTCACAAGGAAGAAGAAGATGAAAAGATAGATAAACCAGGCAGAGTATATATCCAATACAGAACACTGTATTTCTCTTCTTTATTAGCTTTTCTCAAAGAACCTCTGAGTGGTTTTATACAACACCTAAGACCAATCTTAGTTTGAGACCAGAAAAAGCTAACTAACAAGTTCCTAGCTGATTCTTCTAGAACACTAGAACTTGT
>OVAP01003262.1:4865-17109 GCA_900406295.1 Aurinia saxatilis
CCAACTACGTCTCGAGGCAAGAGAGTGTCGATCGACACCATTGAGGGTGTCAATCGACACCCGTCCGTGAAACATGCAAAAATGGACTTTTCTTCATCAAACCACCTCGTTCGGTCTTCTACACCTCTTGCACATGCAAATCAGCCTAAGGTGCTTTACCCCCATTGCTCCAAAGAAGTCCATAAGAGAGAGTGAAGATGAGATGTGTCGCCTCATCCTTTCAAGAGTGAAATTTGAGATTCCATTGCTTGACACAATCGAGACTTCACCTCCTTTCAAGCGGTTCATCAAACGGGTCATCTCCAGCAATTGTAGCCTTGAACAAGGCGTCTATGCAGTAGAAAGGGGAGCCACAACCATCCTTACAAATCAAATGCCAACTAAACTTGAGGATCCAGAGAGTTTTGTACTTGATTTTTCAATTATGGATTATCGTTTTGAAAACTCTCTTTGCGATCTTGGCTTTGGTGTAAACTTGATGCCTCTTTCAATTGTTAAACGGATGGGAATGGTGGACTTCCAGGAGACACGGGTTTCATTAGTCCTTGTTGATCGCTCAATTCGCTATCCCGAAGGAATTCTTGAAGATGTACATCCACAACGATTTCATAGTCCTCAAGTATGATCAAGAGCCAAAGGATCCCCTCATTCTTGAACGGCCATTCTTAGCCACTGTTGGAGCTTCGATTTACTGCAAGAATAGCACCATTGACCTCAACATTGGAGAATTCAAGATGCGTTTATACATTGACAAGCTCATTAAGCGCCCGAAGGTTGATGGCCAAACATTCTATGTGGAGACTCTTTCTGATTTGGCGGAGGAAACTCTATGGGGAATAGAGCTTGAAGATGAGCTTAAAGATGCCCTTTGGTGTGCCACAAACTACCATTTGGATGATGTAACACTTGGGTTCTCAAGAATGCTTGAATACATCGACCAAATGTGCAATATGGTGTCCAAGGAAGTGATGTCCCAAACACAGACGAAAATTGCAACTTCAAATGAGTGGGATGAGTCTACAGCACCAAAGGTGGACCTCAAACCTCTTCCCAAGGGCCTAAGGTATGCAAATCTCGGTCCTAATACTTCATTTCAGTTATTATTAGTTCCACTTTAAAGAATGCAGAGTCCACACTCCTCCTGAACAAGCTGCGCAAGTTTCGCAAAGCTCTTGGCTATTCTCTTGATGATATTGCAGGGATATTTCCAGACTTATGTACTCATAGGATTCATCTTGAGGATGAGAGCAAGTCATCAGTTGAGCATCAAAGGAGGTTGAATCCCAATTTAAGGAAGTAGTAAGAAAGGAGATCATGAAATTGCTTGAAGCTGGAATCATCTATGCAATTTCAGATAGTCCTTGGGTCAGTCCGGTTCATGTTGTGCCTAAGAAAGGAGGAATCACTGTTGTGAAGAACGATAAAGACGAGCTTATACCTCAGAGGACAATTACTGGACATCGAATGTGCATAAACTACAGGAAGTTCAATGATGCAACAATAAAGGATCACTTCCATTGCCCTTCATCGATCAAATGCTAAAGAGATTGGCGAACCATCCTTACTATTTATTTCTCGATGGCTACAGCGGGTTCACCCAAATTCTAATCCATTTTGATGACCAAGAGAAGACCAATTTTCCATCTCCTTATGGCACTTTTTCATATCGCATAATGCCATTTGGATTATATAATGCTCCTACGACTTTTCAAAGGTGTATGATGGCGATCTTCACGGACATGATTGAGGATATTATGGAGGTCTTCATGGATGATTTCTCTGTCTACGGCTCTTCCTTTGATGACTGTTTGACCAATCTTTGCAAAGTCCTACAGCGATGTGAAGAGAAGAACTTGGTACTCAACTGGGAAAAGTGTCACTTCATGGTGAATGATGGAATAGTTCTTGGTCACAAAGTCTCTAAGGATGGTATAGAGGTGGACAAAGCAAAGATTGAAGTCATGACAAGCCTCAAGCCTCCTATGAACGTGAAAGAAGTGTGAAGTTTCCTTGGACATGCTAGCTTCTACAGGAGATTCATCAAGGACTTCTCCAAAATAGCCAGCCCGCTCACCACCCTTCTCTGTAAGGATGTAAAATTTGCTTTTAGTACTGATTGTTTATCTTCATTTGAGCAGATTAAACAGGTTTTGGTGAGTGTTCCCATTGTTCAACCTCCAGGTTGGACTTTGCCTTTTGAAGTGATGTGTGACCCAAATGACTATGTTGTTGGAGCTATGCAAGGCCAAAGGAAGGACAAGAAACTCCATGCCATCTACTATGCTAGTTGCACGTTGGATGATGCTCAAAAGAACTACAACACAACTGAGAAGGAGCTCTTCGCCGTGGTTTTTGCTTTTGAGAAGTTCAGACAATACTTGGTGGGATTGAGTGTGATTGTCCATACTGACCATTCCGCGCTCAAGTACCTCATGAACAAAAAGGATTTAAAGCCCCGCTTACTTTGATGGGTCCTTTTGCTTCAAGAGTTCGACATCCAAGTGAAGGACAAGAAAGGGATTGAAAATGGAGTTCCTGATCATTTATCCAGACATAAGATTGAGGAAACAGTCCCCGTCCACGACAGCTTACCCGAGGAGCATGTGAACATGATTTCGGTGATGATGCAATCTGACTTGGTGAGAACCGGAGCAGTGTCGATCGACACTACTGAGAGTGTCGATCGACACCACGTGAAAACAGAGCCGAGATCAGAGTTTTTAAGAAGAGTGTTGATCGACACCCCGACGAGGCAGATGCACATTTCACTCCTTTCGTCGATAAAAACGATGTAAGTGCCTCTTTAATAAGTTGTCCTTTTTACTAATTAAGACCTCGACAACTACAATGTATCAATGGAGTAGTTAAGGATCGAATCCACAAGTTCCAGCTTCTACACTATGTCTTACTAAACTATCTTATCAAGTTAAATCGAATGCAAATGGGTTTTTTCGGTTTTACTAAATTACTACTTATTTAAATTCAATGGGGATAAAATGCTAGACTTAGGGGACATCAGTGACAGGCAAATGAATTAACTGGATGACTATTCAGGTTCTAAACAACACAAACTTTAACTTAAATAAAGTTCTAAATTGGTCCACTTCCGTGGTACCAATTACTTCTCTTAGAAAATAAACACCTAAACTCTCATTTGGGTTTAACTAAGCTAGAGAGCATTTCTAGCACTGATTTAATTAGTTCACAAAATGCCTTAGCATCAACTCTCGTTGGCTAAGGACATTTTGCTCTCCTAAATGGGCTGTCAAGAAACCTATTACACTTTCGTTTAATAGGAGTTCCTATGATCATAAACNATCTAACAACCTAACTACTCACACATCATTGTAAAGATAATATAGCATATAAATAGAGAGACATGAATCAAAACTTAAAAACTGAATAATACTCAATATAAAAACGAAAATTAAGAACTACAGGGGGTTAAGAACACTTCTCAGCAGTATCAAAGGATGAGATGACAAGAAGATGCAAGCCCCTCAAAGAATTTTCAAGAACAATGAAGCAAAATGATGAAAAACCAATGAAGCAAAAGTGTTTTGGAGCAAAAACGTGTGTAATTTTCTCAAATAAGGTAAGGATTGATCTGATTCGAATTTCCAAAAATGGTGCTCGCAGGTGATGGATCGATCGATCCATGCTCTGATCGATCGATCCTTGCTTGCAGCTCGATCCATATGTGGCTCGTGAGTGTTGAGTGATCATGGATCGATCGATCCATGCTCAGATCGATCGATCCTTGCTTGCAGCTCGATCCATATTTGGCTCGCGGGTGAAAATGACATGCTTCCAGTAAAACAGTCATATCTTCTTGACCGCTAATCAGAATAACTTGAAACCACCGTCAAAGTGAAGCTAACTCAATTTTCAATGTCGTGTCAAACTTTGAGATTGAAATTCCTAAGGGAAGACCTTCATCTGACACGATCTTTAAGACACTTCAAACTGGTTTTGCATTGTTATTCCACAAGTTTTCATCCTTTTGCCTCAAATCTTCATTCCAAAGCTTAAATTCAAGCTCCAATACATTAATCCCCTATTAAGACTCTAAAAAAACCAAAAGACTCGAAAAACAAAGAAAAATCAAGGATTAAAACATGTCAAAAACGCAATATATCACTCTTCTACTCCTTGGTTTTCTAAAATTGCTAACTACCTTGCTGCGGAGAAACCTCCAGCAGAAATCTCAGGTTATAGTAAGAAAAAATTTCTTCGCAAAATAAGGTACTACTTTTAGGACGAGCCTTACTTGTACCGGCATTGCAAGGATGGCATTCGTCGTTGCTTACCGGATATTGAGTTTGAGGATGTTCTTTTCCAGTGTCATGGTTCAGCTTATGGTGGCCACTTTGCAACTTTCAAGACGGTTTCCAAGGTTCTTCAAGCCGGGTTTTGGTGGCCAATAATGTTCCGTGATGCTCATGCATTTGTCTCTAAGTGTGTTGCTTGCCAACGGAAAGGCAAGATCAGCAAGAGACATGAGATGCCACAGAATTTCATACTTGAGGTGGAGGTGTGTGATTGTTGCGGAATTGACTTCATGGGTCCTTTTCCATCCTCCTACAACAACAAATACATCTTGGTTGTGGATTATGTGTTTAAGTGGGTTGAAGCCATTGCTAGTCCTACGAATGATTCCTCGGTGGTTCTTAAAATGTTCAAGACTATCATCTTTCCAAGATTTGGAGTTCCGAGAGTAGTCATTAGTGATGGTGGTTCACATTTCATCAACAAGGTCTTTGCCAAGCTTCTCAAGCAATATGGTGTTCAGCATCGCGTTTCTGCTCCTTATCATCCTCAGACTAGTGGACAAGTTGAGGTTTCGAATTGTCAAATCAAGGAGATTTTGGAGAAAACTGTTGGGAAGACGAGGAAGGATTGGTCTCTTCGGTTGAATGATGCACTATGGGCTTATAGTACAGCCTTCAAGACACCTCTAAAGACTACACCGTTACATTTACTTTATGGGAAAGCATGTCATCATCCGGTGGAGCTCGAGCTCAAGCACTTCAACTTCAATATTAAACAAGCCGTGGAAAGGAGATTGATACAGCTGAATGAGTTAGACGAAATCAGACATCTCGCCTATGAGAACTCGAAGATCTACAAGGAACGCACCAAAGCAAGATATGATCGCAAGATTCTCCGCCGTATCTTCGAACCAAATGACCAGGTCCTTCTCTACAATTCTCGTTTGAATTTGTTCCCTGGGAAGTTGTGTTCTCGCTGGTCCGGTCCCTTCAAAGTCACATCCGTTCGACCATATGGTGATGTGGTGCTTGAAAATGCAAAAGGTGAGGAGTTTGTGGTGAACGGTCAACAAATCAAACACTACTTTGCTCAACACAAAACTCATGCACAAAGTCATGTTAATGATTATAAATTAAGCGCTTGGTGGGAGGCAACCCACTTGTGAGTTTTCTACTCCTTATGCTATTTATTTTACTTACTTTTGGTGTTTTTGAATTTTTAAAAATTATTCGGATCTTCAAAAAATTTGATTTTAATTTTATAAAATCGGCTTTGATTTTCTACTATTTTTTTAATTATTTTCATGATTTTTCATATATGATTTTTATATTATAAAATAAAAGAAAGCGGGTTATTTCAAAATAAATCAGATTTTGTGGCCAGTGACTTTTTATGTCGATCGACAGTCAGTCTTGTCGTTCGATCCGATTGGTGTCGATCGACACCATCATCAGTGTCGATCGACACCCCCGCAGGAAATCAGGTACGTTTTCTGATTTTTGCCTTTTCGATAAATGCTTCTTTCCTCTCTCTCCTCTAGATTTTTACTTACCGGGACAATATTGTTCAAGTATGGGGGAGTGAAATACATATGTATTTTTCTTTGTCTTGGTTTATTTTTTATAATTCTACAAAATATTTTTTTTATCGAGTCAAAATCAGTTTTAAACTATGATCTATTGCTTGGTTTATTGGCTTGTGTCTTTCAGCTAAGTGACCATCACTTGTGAGACGAACTCCAGGATAAGACTATTGAAAAATCCAAAGGCCAATTCGTACTTCAAAGACATCCATGCTAAGTTACGAACACCGAATGGTTGGTGCTTATTGCACCTCTTCAACGTGATCAATGCACTAGGATTTTATTCTTTCATTCATGTTTGGCAGATTCAACAAGTAAGAAAAAGCATTTACTACTCTCCCTTTGGAAAAAGTGGACTTTCCTTTTGGAAAGATATTGGGGGTGTACCCATACTATTAGAAGCTTTAAGTTTTAGAGTTTATATTTTTTTTTAAACGAAAAAAGAAAGAAAAAAGTGGAAGAAACAGAAAAAAATCTCAGCATGTCTGTAAATTCTTTTTATATAGTATTAGTGTTACTCAAGTCTGGGGGAGAGTAGTGAATATTTATTTTCGAGCATGGGTTTGGCAAACATTGAATGGGAAGAGAGTCTAGAACTTTCAAATGCATTGGGATCGGAAGGAGAGACAAGCTATGAATATGGCATCGGCTTCGTAACAAGGTTGTGGGTTTATTTGGATGCTAAGAAAGTCTTTGGAGAAATACAAGGCGGACAAATTTTGGATTAGTCGAGCAAGTGTGTGGATTACTAAGTTGTTTAAGATCATTCCAATCCTCCAAGGAAGGTGAGTTTTATATTTCAAACCTCTTTCACAGTTTGGTTTATTATTGCTTGAGGAAAAGCAAAGGCTAAGTCTGGGGGAGTTGATATATCTCATATTTTACCGGTTTTTATTATAATAAACCTATACTTATATTTATTTTAGAGTCTATATTACTATTACTAGAGTCCAAAAGAGTCATTTTAGGTGCATGGACGAGTTTTGGAGCTTTAGAAGGATCTAGATGATTTATGGAGCAAAAGCTTGGAGAGGCGAAAAAAGAAACGAAGAAAAATGGAATTTCATACAGAAGTGTCGATCGACACCACCCAGAAGAGAGAGAGAAGATGAGATGTGTCGGCTCATCCTTTCAAGAGTGAAACTTTAGATTCCGTTGCTTGACACAATCGAGACTTCACCTCCTTTCAAGCGGTTCATCAAATGGGTCATCTCCAGCAATTGTAGCCTTGAACAAGGCGTCTATGCAGTAGCAAGGGGACCAACAACCATCCTTACAAATCAAATGCCAACCAAACTTGAGGATCCATGGAGTTTTGTACTTGATTTGTCAATTATGGATTATCGTTTTGAAAATTCTCTTTGCTAACTTGGCTCTGGTGTAAACTTTATGCCTCTTTCAGTTGCTAAAAGGATGAGAATGGTGGACTTCTAGGAGACAAGGGTTTCATTAGTCCTTGATGATCACACAATTCGGTATCCCGAAGGAATTATTGACGATGTGCCAGTCCGAGTGGGAAAGTTCTACATCCCCACCGATTTCATAGTCCTCAAGTATGATCAAGAGTCAAAGGATCCCCTCATTCTTGAACGGCCATTCTTAACCACTGTTGGAGCTTTGATTGAGTGCAAGAATAGCATCATTGACCTCAACATTGGAGAATTCAAGATGCGTTTCTACATGGACAAGCTCAGTAAGTGTTCGAAGGTTGATGGCCAAACATTCTATGTGGAGACTCTTTTTGATTTGGCGGAGGAAACTCTATGGGGAATGGAGCTTGAAGATGAGCTTGAAGATGCTCTAAGGTGTGCCACAAACTACCATTTGGATGACGTAACACTTGGGTTCTCAAGGATGCTCGAATCCAGCGACCAAATGTGCAATATGGTGTCCAAGGAAGTGCTGTCCCAAACACCGACGAAAATTGCAAATTCAAATGAGTGGGATGAGTCTAGAGCACCAAATGTGGACCTCAAACCTCTGCCCAAGAGCCTAAGGTATACATATCTCGGTCCTAATAATTCTTTTCCAGTTATTATTAGTTCCACTTTAAAGAATGCGGAGTCCACAATTCTCCTTAACAAGCTGCGCAAGTTTCGCAAAGCTCTTGGCTATTCTCTTGATGATATTGCAGGGATATGTCAGACTTGGGAACGACGTTCCACCTGGACTCTACACTCAGACAGGTCATCTTCCAAACAAGGCTCCAAGGTAGGAATCTACCTGACTGCTCCAAACGGCGAACTCATAGATCAATCTTTATGCTTGACCTTTGAAGCTTCTAACAACGAGTCGGGGTATGAGGCCCTCATTGCCGTATTGAACCTAGGTCATGGTATGGAAATAAGAAGACTCCACACTTTTTGCGACTCACAACTCGTCTGCAACCAGTTCCATATGGACTATTCTGCCCGTGACGACCGAATGGAGGTCTATCTAGACTTAGTGCAGACGCTCGCGTCTGGCTTTGACGAGTTCACCTTGAACAGGATCCCATGATCCGAGAACGCATCAGCCGACGCCCTCGCAGCCTTAAGCTCAGCATCAATCTTCGACTTCCGCAGAGTCATCTTGGTCAAGCTAATCGAGGTACCCAACATACTGGCTATTCACCAGGTTGCACTCATCAATCATGTCGCTAAGGAGGAAGATCCTGACTCAGTTGCGATGGAAGTAGACGACCAAACAAACAACCTCGCATCATACGGTTGCGACCAGTCTTGGATAGCCAGGCTGAAAGACTTCATCACCGAAGGAACTGTCCCGACGGATAAATGGGCAGCTCACAAACTGAAGGCCCAAGCTGCAAGATACTCGGTCGCAGAAGGAGAGCTTTTCAAATTGGCAACCTCGGGACCACTCCTCCGATGCGTCGAAGGGGCAAACGCTCGTCGCATCATGCATAAGGTACATGGCGGTTCCTACGGAAACCACTCTGGGGACCGTAGCTTAGCCCTTCGAATTAAAACTCATGGTTTCGTTTGGCCGGTGATGCTTAAGGACTGTGAGCAATTCACTTCCAAGTTCGAGAAGTGCCAAAGACACACTCCAATGTTCCACCAGCCTGCCGAACTGTTATCTTCAGTCTCGACACCCTACCCATTCATTCGGTGGTCAATGGACATCGTTGGTCATATGCCCAACTATAAGACGAAGAAGTTTCTCCTTGTCCTAACGGATTATTTTTTCAGATGTGTTGAAGCCAAATCTTACGCGAGCATCAAAGACACTCAAATAGAGCACTTCGTCTGGAAAATCATTATTTGCAGACATGGTATCCCTTACGAGAACGTCACAGGCAATGGCTCCCAATTCATCTCGGCTCGATGTGAAGTATTTTGTGAAAAATTGAAGATCCGACTTACAAAATCTACTCCTCGCTACCCTCAAGGCAATGGTTAGGCCGAAGCCATAAACAAAACGATCGTCAACAGATTGAAAAAAGGTTGAACGCAAAGACAGGAAAATTGGCCGAGGAACTGGACGGCGTCCTCTGGTCGCATAGAACAACTCTTCGTCGCCCCAACTGGAAAAACTCCTTTCTCCCTCATCTATGGCTCCGAATGTGTAATTCCGTCCGAAGTCGAAGTCCTAGGACTTCGTCATCAGTTTGCCCCACAAGACGAGGAGCTAAATAACATTGCATCTTGATCGGCTCAATTTCCTCGATGAAAGGCGAGATCAAGTACTTGTTTGTCTCCATATTTATCAGTGGGGGCTGCTCGGTACTACAACTCCCATGTTCGGCCCAGGCGCTTTCATAAAGGGGAGCTTGTCCTGCACGAAGTCTTCCATAATACTGCTGAGCCAAACGCTTGGAAGCTGGGAGCACACTGGGAAGGACCTTACCTTGTCATCGAGGTCGTCCAACCAGGAGTCTATCGACTTCAGGCGATGGACAATGTAAGGGCTCTCCTTGGAAATCTTGCTCTTCTTTTTCTTCTTTTTCATCCTCATAGCCGGCTCGGCTGAAACGCCTTCCTTGGCTCCAGTCGCTTCTTCCCTCGTCCTCTTCTTCTTAGAAGAGTGTTTCCGAAGGCCAAAACCCTCAGGCCTTTCCACAACGTTCTCGGCTGGAGGGAGGACCTTGGCAGGAGGAGGGAGGTTGGCATCTGTGAAAGCCGGTATGATAGCCAAAGAATTTGGATCAACCACGATGCGGGTGACCTTCAGTGGGTTCACTGCAAGCTGAAAGACGGCTGTATCTCTGGCTTGCTGAAGCTTTAGTTTGCGCAAGTTAATTTGATGGCTCATCTCTGCAAGTGCCTCTTCAGTTTGGTCTTCTTTCGGTTCACTATCCTCGTCTGAAGGTACAAAACCTTATGTTATATTCCTTGCTTCCTCAACTCGCTGGAAAGTGAAGGCGTCTTGCCAGTAAGTTCGTTCACGCCTGAGTTTCTCGAAGACGGATCTGAAGTCGGCAAAAAGCAAGGGCCAACTAAAGTTGTCTTCAAAAACAGCAAAGGAGTTGTCAGATGCAGAGGACCCTAACAATCGGGTCCCAACTAGTCATAATCATCGGAACATTCCGACCAACAGTGGCTCAGCATATGGGGACATAGAAAAAAAAATTAGACCAGTGATGGTCTTTAGAAGGAAACCCATGTATTACTCTCCTCCTAGATCAGTTCGTCAAATTGTATGTGTTCGGCGAATTTTTAGTCATCTCGGCAAACCATAGAAGGCTAAGATAATGCTCGGTGGTAAGCTCAACACTGCATTTATAACTCCTAACCATAAGACCCACCATTTGACGCACAGCCCGTGGAGTTAACTGAGCGAAGCTGGCTCGGTGTCGGAAAAGGTAATCGGTCATGATCTCCGGGATAGGGAACCAGAGTATAACTCGGATGAATAAACTCTCGTATGGGGTAAAGTATCCTATAGGGGGAGAGTCAGCCTTATCATCGGGCTCGGCGACAATTAACTCGATCCTTAAATATTATATAAGATCTCCTTTTTGTATGGTTGTTTTTTTCCACACACTTTTTTACATCTTACAATACTAATTTATGATAAATTAACACTTTCTCTTCTAATTTACAAACAAAATTTGAAATGTTGTTTCTGAACAAATTTGAGCGTGCACATGGTGCGGGCAAATAACCTAGTTAAACGTAAAACTCATTTAATTTGAGCTTGCACATGGTGCGGGCAAATAACAAATTAATCGCTAAACACGATTTAATAACGCTAATGATAGGGGTGATATTTTACCATATATTTCAAGTACTTTTCATGACGAAACTAAATGTTTTCAAGATAAAAGTGATAGTTTTTACTATTTTATGTTTTCAAAGTGTTTTTGTGGAAATAAGGTTTTTTAGTTTATAAATGGGCATTATTCTCCAAGTTCAGCAATTCAGCAGCAGATGTTCGGGGCCAGATGAATCTGTTGTGCATTTTGGATTGAAATGAAAATTGTAGAAACTTAAGCCACATGAGTCAGCTGTCACATGGGCTTGGAATCAAGTCATTCGTCCCAACGACCAAATAGTTATTCCCTAAATACTGAAGACTGGTGAAAAGAATCAATTCCACACTCCAGACGTTTGGCCTTAGATGAAGACCTTCCCCATCAAAGTTTGCTCTGAGATTTTGACACGGTCTAGATGAAGAAGTCATATTTCCAGTGCAAGTGGAATGAAGTAATTCCAACGGTTAGATATTAAGTTATGATAATTCTACTGAAGAGAGATTTTATTGTCTCGATGTGAAGTAGTCGAAGAATGCGAAGGAAGAACGATCAATCGATTGCTATATTGGATCGATTAATCAAGGCCAAAAATGTTTCCTGAAGCCCATGAAGAGAAACCCAAGAATAGCCCATGAGGTTCCATATTTTACCGAATCCGCATCGCATGAATAGATTGTTGAAATATATGGTAAAACGCGGCATTCGATCGTTGGGATCAGGGTTTTCATAATTGCATGGTTTGGTAGATAGAGTGTTCATTTGTCATTTGAAAGAACATTATATTTACAGGAATTAACTGAGAATTGTTAGTTTAATCACCTAGCTTTTCATATTAGATTCTCTTCGCGAAAACACCATTAGGTAGAAGATCTGACGAGTAAATGATAAGCTATACATGTGGGATCTCGACCAGTGAATCATGTCTATGGTTGACATATTAATCATTTAGTTGATACACAAAAGTTTACCCTTTGTATTTAACCGCAAGAGCACAGCTAATGCGATGTAGTACTTAGGGATCGAATCCACAAAGACCAAAGAATTGCAAACTAATTAATAAACTCTAAATAAATTCTAGGACAGGGGTTTTAAAACTACTAACTATCAATTACTAACTGATTTAGGGGTTTTNCTAACTATCAATTACTAACTGATTTAGGGGTTTTAACAATTAAAGGCAAGGTTAGGCTTTT
>OVAP01003263.1:0-17107 GCA_900406295.1 Aurinia saxatilis
TTCAAATAGCTTGAGTGGCTATACTATAGGGTCATCCGCGCAGGCAATCCCGTCTGAGGAGGAGGAGGTTCAACAATCTTTATTTATAATGCATCCAGAGAAATCTCCAGAACCGGATGGAATGACTGCTCTCTTTTCCCAAACTTCATGGGCGGTCATCAAAGCCGATTAAGTGCCAATGATAAATAAATTTATGGAATCAGCTCCTTTGAGAGATGCCTTAATATGACAAATATATGCATTATTTCAAAACAGCGGAACAGGATACAGTGATGGAATTTTGACCCATAAAACTTTGTAATGTGGGCTACAAAATTATTCTTAAGCTATTATGTGAACGGTTGAAATTAAGTCTCTGAAATGCAGTACGCGTTTGTGGCCGGCTGGTTGTTATCAAATAATATTCTGATAACCCAGGAGATGTTTCATGGCTTACGGACTAACAAATCATGCAGTGATAAGTAACTATCTATCAAAAGAGATATGAGTAAAGCTTATGGTAGAGTTGAATGGTCCTTTATTGAATCTTCACTATGAAAGCTTGGGTTCTTGGAAAGATGGATTTCTTGGGTTATGTGGTGTGTAACAGCCATTCAATGCAATGTTCTGATCGGCGATTCAATGCAATGTTCTATCAACAGACAAGCTAAAAGACATATCTTAACAAAGTGGGGTGTTCACCAAGGAGACCCATTAGCGCAGCATCTTTTTATTCTTTGTATGGAGGTCTTAATAGAAAATATCTTTACAAAATGGAACATGATAAAATAAAAATTAAAAATTAAAAAAAAAATTACTGGCATTTAGGTTGCCACTTAGAGTCCACCAATCATGCACCTCCGTTTTGTGAATCCACAGGAATCATATCCGCCTGTACATTGACCTCTTCCCAGTTCACCCTGTACTTGATAAACTCTTCCCTATTCCACTTTTAAATTCACTATAGTTCCACAAATCCAGCTTTAGACTCGTGTTCTGGCAATAATGAGTATATGAAGGTGGAACTTACTTGCTTATCATATTTACAGCTTCCTGATTATGAGAGATCTAAATGTATGTGAATAATTTTGTTTTCTCAACAAGCGTTTAGCTTGTTGAGAGCGTTTAGCTTGAAGGCATGATCCCAATCTGTTTTATCTCTATAATTCTGATATCCTACTTAATGATTTCTTTTGTGCTATAATTAAGACAAACAAGGAGAGGAAGAGAAGATGCTGGATCAGAAGGAGAAGAACAAGGAGAAGAAAAGAAAAACGAACAAGGAGAAGAGAAGACAGAAGTCGAACAAGGAGAAGAGCCGAACCAGAAGGAGAAGAGATGACTCAAAATATTTCAGAGAAAGCCAAAGAGTTGAACGATGAAGAGTTGCAGACCATGATAGAGAAAGACATAAATTTGATTTTGTTATTTTAAAACCCTAATTTTATAAAAATGCCCCAAATCTAGTTTTTTCAAAAAAATCGAAACCTCTAAATCATTTAGAAGGTTGCCAATAGTGCTGATTGGAGATAGTTTACTGAACCCGAGCCTTGTTCGTTGACCTCATTCTCCGGGTTGAGGAAGTACCAGTCTATTCCTCCACGCTTTTTAGTGGGTATCCATGCTGCATCACAATAGCATTTGATCGTGGGAGGAGGAAACGGTGAGGTAGGTATCACTGAGTTTCTAGTGAGTGGTTTAGGCAAGGATATTTAGGCAAGTTGCCATTCCCTTGCTTCTGAGAGGATTTTTTGTACTAAATCTTCAAGGGAACTAAATCGATTATAAAAAACAAGCTCGTTTCTTGACTCCCACAAATTCCACATTATCCAAGGGTGGAGCTCAACAGAGACTTGGAGGTAGTACCTTGATTAGTCTTTTAGCGGCTAGAATCTGCGGGACAGAGGTAATTAGCTCTCTGTTTAGTTGGCCATTAAGAGGAAGTCTTTCCCAAACATCGACTGCAAAAGGGCAGTGCATCATTATGTGGACCTCATCCTCAAATTGGTTATCTCTTACATCGCGATTCGTGTGTGATGCCTCTCACTGCTAGATTTCTCCCATTGGAAGCGCCTTTCAAGCCAGCTTCCACATAAAGGTCTGCAGTTTGGGAGCAGTGCATACCTTCCACACATCCCTTGACCATCTTTCATCTCTTGGAGTTCTTGATTCCATGTTTGCTCTGGCCAAATTATACCCAGATTTGGCAGAATATACTCCCGACTTTTCGTACAACCAAACTTGAGCATCCACCGTGCGTGTTGTAATAGGTATAAAGATCGAATATGAGCGTCATACTGAGGAAAGTGACGATGTATCGCTGTCTCATTCCATCGTCTGGAAACAGGGACCATTAAGTCTTCCACTTTAAGATTAAATTCTCTTGGGCTTGGGCCTATTGGTTTTTGAGGGTGTTGTAGAATAACCAAGAATCATCCCAACCATTAATATTTTTTCCATCACCGACCACCCATCCTAAACCAAACTTGATGATCTCTCGACCAACCATTATTCCCTTCCAACCGTATGAAGAGGATGTAGGAAGTTGACAGTCCATGAAGTTGCTGTTGAGACAATATTATCCCATTAAGCCTTGGCCTAACAGTGACTCCGGTATAGTAAAGATCTTCCAAGAGAGCTTTGCTAAGAGTGCATCATTAAAAGTTTCTATGTCTCGGAATCCAAGTCCACCTAAACATTTGGGGAGTGTTAGTTTATCCCATGCCACCCAACTCACTTACCTCTTCACCGGTTTATCGTCCCACCAAACCCGTGTGAGTGCATTTTGGATGCATTGACAAAGCGACTTAGGTAACTTGAAACAAGACATAGTATATGATGGCATGGCGGCAAGTACTGCCTTTAGTAGAACTTGTTTTCCGACGGTAGATAAGAAACGAGTAGACCAATGTTTGACCAATGTACACCATCTTTTGAAATGTGTAGGATGTGTTTTTCTTTCCTCTTGGCTGGCCGTGTGATCCTTTTTGAGTAGGTGATTGCGGATTTAGCTCGATTAATAACTTGGCCGGAAGCCTCTTTGTACAGCTTGAGAATGGTGACTAGTGCCTTACAATACTTGGTTCCTGTTTTAGTGAAAAACATAGTGTCATCCGTGAAAAGGAGATGATTGATTGCCAGACATTAGGAGAGACTTTAGTTCCCAGGAGGGAACCGTTTTTTGAGGCCTTGTGAACAAAGACCGGAAAGAACTTCCGTACAAAGGATAAAAAGATAAGGAAAAAGCGGGTCTCCTTGTCTTAGTCCTCGAGACGATAAAACCGAGCCTTGTGGCGTCCCATTAATGAGGAAAGAGTATGATACGGTACCTACACAAGCCATGACCAATGTGATCCATTTCTCATGAAACCCGATTCTTGCAAGGACCTCTCTTAGAAACCTCAACTCTATGCGATCATATACTTTGCTCATGTGCGTCTTAACTCCCATGGAACAATACACTTTGGCTTGTGACGTTTTGAAGGTAGTGTAGAATCTCATGGGTAACAAGAATGTTGTCCGAGATGGCTTGATTTGACACAAAGGCCGTTTGGTATTGTAAGACAAGTGAATGTAGTAATGGTTTAAGGCGTCGTGTGATGATTTTGGCTACGATTTTATAATGAGTGGAGCATAGAGCAATAGCTCTATAGTCGGAGACTTTCTTCGGATTTAAACCTTTGGGGATCAATCGAAAGTTTCATTATGACGATTATCCAGGTTTGAGGTGTGGAAGAAGGCCTATATTTCGCTTCTCACATCTTGACCGATAATGTCCCAAAAAGAATGGTAAAAGGTAGCCGAAAACCTATCAGGTCCGGGTGCTTTATCTCTATGGATAAAGAAACATGCATCCCTTATTTCTTGATGGTCAGATATAGCTATCAGTTTTGAGTTCATGTCATCCGTGAACTTGTGATGAATGACTTCCTTGACAACCTCTAGATTGGTGTTTTCGTTTGAATTGAATAACTCTTGGTAGTAGGCAGAGATTTTCTGACTTATTTGATCTTCTTCGTAATAAGGTGTGCCATCATCATCTTCTATAACCGTTAGAGTATTGAGAGCTTTACGTCCCTTGGTCAACGCATGAATGATGCCCGTATTTTTGTCACCACTCTGTAGCCAACTTACTCTGCCAAGCTGTTTCTAGTAATTCTCTTCCTCTTCGTGTGCGTCCTTTAGAGCTTTTTTTAGGGAGTTTATGGCTCCTTCATCTGTATTATCGGCTGAAAGTGCTATATCTAAATCCTTTTGGAGCTTTGCGATGGTGAGTGTGTTGTGTTCTCTGTTTGCTTTTGTCATCGAATGATTTCACTTCTGCACTTATCCACTTTTGCCAGTATGGATTCAGAATCTGAACCTGGCGACACCGAGCTGATTAATTCTTTGATCTCTGTTTTGGAACAGAGACCCTTGTTCAAACGAGAAATGCCTTTTCTTCGCTTGTGTGGCTTCCCCAAAAAGGTGATTAAAGGCCTATGATCCAACTCCTCATACTTGAGGTATTTACAGCATCCTCGAGGAAAATTTTCAAACCACTCCATGTTTGCTAAGTTGCGGTCTAGTTTTTCCATGATATTATGAGAACATTGTTTACCCCTCCAGGAGAAATGTTCACCCAAATGTTTGAGGTTCTCTAAACCTGTTTGTGCTATGATTGATCTAAATGGACCAAAAGAGTCTTCAGTTATTCTCGGTCCACCCCTCTTTTCTTCGTTGCTAAGTATCTCGTTGAAATTCCCCTGACCAACCAGGAACTAGGACGAAACGTCCCTAGTCGAGTAAGAACATCCAAAAAATTGTTGTCGTTGACCTACTTGGGGGGGGGGGGGGGNGAAAACTGTGTGGTGTTTCTATTTGACCCATGTGTCGATAAGATTTGGGGAGTAATTAAAAACCTCGTTCTCAACGCTTGATTTCCAGAATAAAGCAAGGCCTCCACTGAGACCTTGCGGGGAAACAAAAAAGTAGTCTGGGTACTCATGAAAATCACATTTATCATCTTGATTCTTCGTTTCCATGAAGAACAAAATCTCGGGGAGAAAGCTTTTGTAGATTTCTCTGAGACGTCGAACTGTCAGCTTGTTCCCAATCTCTTGATAGTTCCAGCTCAGTAGCACTAAGGAAGAGGGTTCCGAGGAACCCGAATTCACCCTTAAAATACTACACTTTGAAGGGTTAGATAAACAAATAGAGCTATAAGTTTTATTTTAAAAATACTACAAAACGTTTATGTTTTCCAAAAATACCACGAAAACTAAAAATAATTTTCAAGGGTTTATAAGACTTTATATCAATTCAAGAAACTTTTTTCACTTTCACTATATAGTAAAACTAAGGTGTGCATACATTTAATATACCCATTTTTCTATCATTAATCACATATACCCACCCCTTTTCACTCATATATATATATATATATATATATATATATATATATTTTTTTTTTTTTTTTTTTTTTTTTAAAAATTTGTTTTATATATATAAAATGTATNTTTTTTTTTCTTTTTTCCTTATGAAAATTTGAATTACATATATTAAATGTATGCACACCTTAGTTTTACTATAGAGTGAAAGTGAAAAAAGTTTCTTGAATTGATATAAAGTCTTAGAAGCTATATATATAGCAAGGTTCCTCTAAAGACAAGCTCTGAGATGCTGTTTTTTTGTTTTTTGCATAGACATTCACTTTTATTTATGTCAGTTCAAAAAACCAAACCGGATGAACATTGTGAACATAATACATATTTTGACCTAAAACACGGGCATCTCAGACCAATTTATCTGCTCTTAAATTTAAACCGCACGGTATATGGCGAACTTGGATATGTGCAAAAGCCGCAGATAGGTGCTTAAACGTGTTCATGTATGAAAAGAACTCCGGTTTGGTGGTGATGGTGGCGGAGGCGGTGGTGATGGTGGTGGAGACGGAGGTTTTGGCGGTTGTGGGGGTGGTGGTCGTGATGGAGGTGGCGGGGGAGGTGGAGGCGGAGGCGGAGGTGGAGGAGGGTTTAGAGTTTCCGTGTTTCAAATCGTGGCCGGAAACTGGTTAAACTTTATCTACAAGAAAGAATTATTACGAAAAACGTCTTGAAAATTTAACAAGACCAATAGTACTTTAGTAACTACATATTTTATATTAAATAAAATCTTTAACTATTCTAATTGATTGATGTATTTTAATTATTTATAGTCATAAAAATACTATTTCGCGCAAGGAATTTCTCTAGTATATATATATATGTAAAGATGTATTTAAATATTCCAAAAATTTGAATCCTAACCTTCCTTCAAATTTGTTTCGACAAACTTTTTTCCTAACCTTCCAATGCATACCTTTGTTCTGGCCGTTTAAGCTCCACCAAAATTTTGCTACTACACTAGTGATTTGGGTCGTAATCAATTTTAGAATTAGAAATCAAGACATAAAATAAGTACGTGTTTCCGTTGTGACCGGTTTGATAAGACCCCCTCCCTTTTGACAATAAATTGGAGGATCAGCCAGCTGCCTGCTTCTAAGTGCGATCTATCAAATAAGCAAAATTTTGGTGGAGTGATCAGACATTGAACCTGAGTAGCGCGACAGAAAAATAAAGGGCTGCCTATAGCAAACCACCTGTACTATAGCCCCTCAACTTATATCCACCTGTATTTTCGACCTCTTCCCAGTTCATACTCTACTAAATAAAATCTTCCCAATTCCACCTAAACTTTTAAATTCACTCTAATTCCACAAATCCAGTTTTTTTTTATTGCTTTTAAAATTTTCAAAATCGCATTTTGTAATTGCGATTACACACTAACTCGAGTTAAATATTTAACTCAGTCTCAAAACAGCTGTTTCAACAGCCATATCAAATGGGTTCCGACACCTCATGGTCTACTCGGACTCACAACTACTCGTTTCTTACCTCTCTTTGGGAGAGGAGATAAATGAGCTTGCAAACATTCTCTTCGACACCATATGTCTTATAGGATCGTATTCCTTCTTTCGTATTGTTTTTTCTAGATTGGTTAATGTTATTGCCGACTCAATTGCAAAATCAGCCTTAGCTGAAGTAAACTCTCTTTGTATCAACTTTTAAAGTGAAATATAAGTATCGGTTTGAACCCAGAAATAAAAAAGTATTTTAAAAAATTTCTCTCTTTTTTTTTGTTTTATATTAAGTGACGTTTTCAAATTTCTAATCAAATTTTTTTTGTCATCATTAATAAGGGAAATTAAATGGTTTTTTGATGTTTTTGATACTTTGAATTTTGTAGATTGATTTGTGATTAGTTAGATTGTTTAGAAACTGATAATTAAACATGTTTTATTTCGATAAAATAAAAAATTTAATGATTTTTTAAAGTGTTTAGAAAAACCTAAAACATCAATTAATATAAAACATAAATAGTATTTATTTATATTTTATCTTATTTTGTAGCTAGGAAGTTTCAGTACCCTTATTTCCATCTGGATTGTCATACGGCTAGATTCCATAAACATAAGAATAAACATTTTTCCCGAACAAAAATCAAAACAAAGATATTAGAAAACACAACATTTAATTTATTTTCAAAAAATTAAAAATAATAATAATAACACAACATTTAAAAGATTTTGTAAAACCATAACTGAGATACTAAAATATTAATTATTTTAAAATAGAAATTCGAAATCATTTTTTTTTTACATGAACAAACCAGAAATGTCTAAAACATTACATGAACCTAACCTTTTCCAAACAAAAAAGGTTAGGTGTATTAACGAATAAGCGCCTGCAGTGCAACATACGTAAAGAACAAGAACTGTTAATGGTCAAAATACACGTGTAATAAAAGAAACTAATATGTATATATGTGTGGTATAGAATACTACATTGTATAAATGTGTCTGAAAGTGACTGAACAGTGCGTGCCGCTGGATATCATTGGATCATTTGATTGCAGAGAGTGTTGGTTTCAATAAAAGAATTTTGTATCAGGAGGTGCATAAAGAACAGAAAAAACCCCTCTGGTAACTCCGAAGGTCACCGAAGAGGTAGGTCTGAAAGAAGAAAGCGGAGAAATATAGAAGAAACATGGTCTATTGGTATATATGTCCGGAGTAGATAAGAATGTATATTGGGTTTAGTTTTGATAATGTTGTATCCTAAAGTTTAGGAGATTAAGTTTAAGATATACGAGTTTATCTTTGTCAAGAATTTTTATAAATATGAAAGTCGAGTTAATCAATAAAGCAAGGCAGTTCAGTACTTAATTCTACATGGTATCAAAATGTAAGATCTGACCTAAAGATCTCGTTGAAATTGTTTGTGTTGAGTCTTCAAGTTGAAGGCTCTGTTTGCTTCGTCCGTGATGATGGCAGTTGTGGTAAAGGTCGATGGTTCGACAGGTGATATTGACTTTACATAAGGATGTATATTGAGTTTGGTTTTGATAATGTTGTATCCTAAAGTTTAGGAGATTGAGTCTAAGAGATACGAGTTTATCTCTTGTCAAGAGTCTGCATAAATATGAAAGTCGAGTTAATCAATAAAGCAAGGCAGTTCAGAACTTAATTCTACGCGGTTGTGAAAAGAGAGTAGAGAAAAAAGTTTTTCTCTCTTCTCTACTTTAAAGTTGTCGGTTTAAGAATCAAATTTTGTATTAAAGTTCACTTTTATTCTTATTTTTAGCTTATTAATCGATAATATCAAACAAATAGTGTGTTAGTGAGGGGAAAAAGAGAAAATTATATGTTTTCCTAATAGAGGAATTTTTTTTTTAACAACTACACATTAATTAGATCAAATCATCCAAAAAAAACTAGATGCCTAGACAGGTGGACAATTGATTACATAATCGAATTCTAAATATCTAGTGTGTGCCGATCGCGCCAGACAGTCTACCCTTTAGATGGTCGCCCGTCGAATGTACGTCAGAGAGAAGGAGGGGGATCGTCATTTAAGCTCACCGAACGCATCTAAGATGATATCAAAAGCTGGCCAATCTAGTTGAACAAGACGTTTTGTGTCTAGCATTCAAAACCTTTCACTAACCACAACTCACTTGAGTAGTTGTAGTATAGATTAAGGGTCAATCCACTTGAGAGAACGATTAACGCGATAAGCACATCAAATTCCTATTAAGCTAAAGCAATCAAAGAGTTTGGTTTTCAAATTTAATCCCGAAACATGCATTAACTAAGTGAAGTAATAGGCAATAAAAAAAGACTAACAATAAAGAGCAAGTAAGAACACTAAAATAAGCTTAAACAGTTTAAGAAAACAAATTAAACAAGCATTGACCAATGAGTGATGGCAATAACGATCAAGGGTAACTAGTAATAGACCTTGTGGGGATTAATTTAGCAATCAAAAGCATAATCCTAGGCAAAGGACCTCTAATCTATAGATTAACCCAATCCCTTTGGTGTTAATCCTTTTGAAAGTCATAAATTTGACTAATTTCCCAATTGACAAATCTATGAAATTCAAACAAGAAAACTCAAGTCCAATCAACCACTAAGCATCCTAACTCATTTCTCAATGGCTAAGATGACATAGCAAAACATTTGTTCTTTCAAGCATTTCATCAAACACCTTGTGGGTGTGAGAAATGACTAACATCTATTCCTAAGTGATCAAAGAAGGAACATCATTAAGCTTACAAGATGTTTAAGGAAACCTTAATACTAACCCCACAACTCAAGATCCATCACTAATTATCACTAATCTACCATACTAATTGATCAATAGAGAAACTACTCACACATAACCATAGAAAGAAGAGAAATTGAAAGACTAAGGATGATTAAAGAAGAGATTAATATTTTGTCAAACCAAAAATCAAATCTTTGAATCTTAAGAACAAGAACAAAATATTACAAAAGTTTAGAGTATTTGATAATGATAAGCTCATTTCTAAAAACTATTAACAATCTCTATTTATACTAGGGAACAAATGAGTAGAAATTTAGGGTTGGTTTAGGGAAATAAATCATTTTGGTTTGAAGATTAAACAAAAAATCTCTGACTTAGTTGACTGGTTTTGTACTAAACTGGCTGCCTTGCTTGCCAAGGCAAATACAAGGGAAGCAAAAAATATGTCTTCTCGTTGTCTTGCTTCTCAAGTCACAGAAGAAAATCAAGCTTCTTCATGAATCTATGTTGGTTCTCATGAACCTATGTTGGTCCAAATTCTCCAAAACTTCATCAAACTCTTATAAAGTCTTTATTGAGCACTCCTAGACACTTTGAGAAGCTCCATTGATTTTTCTCCATTTTGGTACCTAATGCACATGATTTTGAATGCAAAATGCAATTTTTCCTAAAACATGCAAATCTAAACGAAGTTTATAAGAAATAGGATGAATTATGCAAATACATGGTATTTATGCATCAAATGAATGACAAAAACATTAAAAATCTTAGCTAATATGGACTCTAAATGCAACACATCAACTTCCCCCAAACTTAACATTTGCTTGTCCGCAAGCAAACAACAAAGATCAAACTGAATGAAGGGTTTGAAGGTGGGGACTCAAAGCAATCATGATGAAATTGTTAAACAATCCAAACCAATTCGAAGTAATGCTAGTTTTTCACTAGGGAAGTCTCTAATCATCGAGTTTAAGCAAATATAGCAAAATCGCCTAAGACAACTAAACTAAGCTCCAACAAGGTTCAAATCGACTTCCCCTTTAACAATCATTAAAGTGTATGCGTGTGGTCTCAAGAATGGACAATTGATCAACAAGTTTGGCATGGTAAGGAGAAAGGATTAAATTATTTGTAGTTGAACAAGACGTTTTTTGTCTAGCGTTCAAAACCTTTCGCTAACCACAACTCACTTGAGTAGTTGTAGTATGGATTAAAGGTCAATCTACTTGAGAGAACGATTAACGCGATAAACACATCAAATTCCTATTAAGCTAAAGCAATCAAAGAGTTTGGTTTTCAAATTTAATCCTAAAACATGCATTAACTAAGTGAACTAATAGGCAATAAAAAGACTAACAATAAAGAGCAAGTAAGAACACTAAATAAGCTTAAACGCTTTAAGAAATCAAATTAAACAAGCATTGACCAATGAGTGATGGTAATAACGATCAAGGGTAACTAGTAATAGACCTTGTGGGGGTTAATTTAGCAATCAAAAGCACAATCCTATATACAGGACCTCTAATCTATAGATTAACTCAAATCCCTTTGAAAGTCATAAATTTGACTAATTTCCCAATTGACAAATCTATGAAATTCAAGCAAGAAAACTCAAGCTCAATCAACCACTAAGCATCCTAACTCATTTCCCAATGGCTAAGATGACATAGCATAACATTTGTTCTTTCAAGCATTTCATCAAACACCTTGTGGGTGTGAGAAATGACTAACTTCTATTCCTAGGTGATCAAATAAGGAACAACATTAAGCTTACAAGATGTTTAAGGAAACCTTAATATTAACCCCACAACTCAAGATCCATCACTAATTACCCCTAATCTACCATACTCAATAATCAATAGAGAAACTATTCACACATAACCATAGAAAAAAGAGAAATTGAAAGACTAAGCATGATTAAAGAAGAGATTAATAGTTTGTCAAACCAAAAATCAAATCTTTGAATCTTAAGAACAAGAACAAAATATTACAAAAGTTTAGAGTATTTGATAATGATAAGCTCATTTCTAAAAATGACTAATAATCTCTATTTATACTAGGGAACAAAGGAGTGGAAATTTAAGGTTGGTTTAGGAAAATAAATCAATTTGGTTTGAAGATTAAACAAAAATATCTGGTTCAATAGACTGGTTTGGTACTAAACCGACTGTCTTGCTTGCCAAGGCGTATACAAGGGAAGCAAAAATCTGTCTTCTCGTTGCCTTGCTTCTCAAGTCACAGAACAAAAGCAAGCTTCTTCATGAACCTATGTTGGTGCTCATGAACCTATGTTGGTCCAAATTCCCCAAAACTTCATCAAACTCTTATAAAGTCTTTATTGAACACTCCTAGACACTTTGAGAAGCTCCATTGACTTTTCTCCATTTTGGTACCTAATGCACATGATTTTGAATGCAATATACAATTTTCCTAAAAAATGCAAATCTAAATGAAGTTTATAAGAAATAGGATGAATTATGCAAATACAAGGTGTTTATGCATCAAATGAATGACAAAAACATTAAAAATCTTAGCTAATATGGACTCTAAATGCAACACATCACTAGTTAGACTTGAATAATGCTCAGCAACTATCCATACCATCTGTCTGAAAACATGAACACGGTACATTTAGCTCATGGAGAGTTTGCATTGCCTTAATGAGGGCCTCAAACTCCGAGTGGAGGGGAGAGAGGCTCCTTTGGGTACCTTGACCACCAAGGAGTATATCCTGATTGTCGTGACAATAAATCTAACCCAGTCCCGAAATACTATCCGAACGGGTCCACGAACCATCCACTTGGCAATATGTAGATGTCCCATCAAGAACCGTAATAGGTGTTTGTGGTTGTTCAGAACTTTCAAAAAGTTGGGCCCCCTTCCAAACCGAACACTCTCGCTCCACCAGTTTTATGATTTTCGTAGTATCAAATTATGTACCTAAAAAAACTTTATTATTCCTTAATTTCCAAATAAATCAGAGTATCCATGGAAAGTTGTCTTTGTTATCCAACCAACTTGCATCATTGGCATGAGTATTTGGAAGACGCCAAAATAAATAATCCATATTTGCATGGATCGAGTTGCCGCGAAACGAGTTACCGTCCTTTGAAAATGTCCAATTTCTAAATTTTAAGCGTCCAAGGATATTCGAATAAGGCATGGTTAACCGTCTGCTCCTCCTGCCCACATCTTGGACAACACGTATCAAAAAATATTCCTCGCTCCCGCAATCGGGTCAAGACTGCCACAGAAGTGGTTAGCATTTGCCATAAAAAAGGGTTTAATTTAGCTGGACTAAAAAAGCTGCCAGACATGAGCCTGTAAAACTGTAATACTTGGCTCTTAAATATATGGAATATCTTCCATATGACTCTTCAAATGAGCCAACCCATACTCTGGTTTAACTCTGTAATTACCGGATTTTGTAAATTACCATAAAATCTTATCCTGACAGATCTGCGGCCGAAGAACGATGCCTTGTATTAACTGGATATCTTCGGGATCCATTAACTGAAGCAATAGGGGAATATTTCAATCCTTCCCATCGTGGGTTTTAAAAGTATCCCTTCTGAAATATATTTTTCTCAAAAATACTCCTCTCTAATTTTTTTTAAAAAACTATCCCTTATTTATCAAACCTATTTTTCTTCATTGTTAACAAATTTGTTAGAGATTAGGCTTTTAGTGTTTAGGGCTTAGAGCAGAACTTGTAGTCTAGTGGTTTGTGCTAGAGCCGTCACTGTATCACTGTGTGGGTTCGATCCCAGTTTGATGCACTATTATTGTTGACAAAAAAAGGAAAAAGAAGTGTTTAAGGCTTAATAAAATTATAAGATTTAGAAAATTAAAATTTATAATTTAATAAAAATGTATATGGTTGTTACAAATAACTATTCGATTTAATTTTTGGAAGGTGAAACTAAAGGTTGGGAGGAACTTAGGGGGATGAGTTGCTCACAACGGACACATCATTCGTGTATTGCTATGAGAAATTTGTTTTCACAAATTAGGTAGGATATAAAAGAAAAAAAAAAAACAGATAGAAGACAGGTGCATGTATGATTTGTTAAGAAAATATGTATTTCTTAGAATGAAATTAAATTCTACGTATAAATATGTCGATTATTGGATCACCAAACCAGATATACGTATATTGCTATGTTATGTTTTGTTTTTATGTGTATGGTTGTCTGTATAAGATGAGATAATAATTGAAGAATAGTAATAGGTTTGACAACTGAAAGTTTGGTGTATATTGAATCTCAAGTTAATTAAAGAGGGATGTTGAAAAATGTTCATTTAAAATAATGCCCTTTTTATAAAACGTATTATTAATTCGAAGGAATTGGTAATTAACCAAAATAAAACCCTATGATATTGCTAGTATTTTATGATACCTAAAATAACCTTACACACTTTTTCTTGTTCTTTCAATATCTTTTGAGAAATATTGATTCAAAATTTTTATAAATATTCAAAAATAGATTTTTCACATTTACTTTATTTAAATTTTTTAAATCGGACATAAATTTCACAAACGTATGAACAATCACAAATAAGAATATTGAGTTTGTAAGTATACCCATTTTTATTGGTTTAGATATCTTGAGAAACATTGATTCAATATTTTGATCAAAATATTTAAAACTTAATTTTCTGCATGTACCATACAATTATCAAATGGAGCATAAATTTCTCAAAATAAATAAACAATTACAAATCACAAATAAGTGAAGTAGTTGGAGTCTTGTGGCAGGTGGTAAGTCCACTAAGAACAGACACTATCTTATCCGAGATCGAGTTCCCTCCTCTGCATTATGCAGATATTAGACTATTCGACCGGCTAGTTGTGATCCAAATGGTTGATAAAAAAAATTCACAAAGTAAAACTCGTATTCTATTCTACTTTATTTCAGCTCGTGTAGAACATTGAGTTTGTAGCATAGATTTTCACTTATATGTTGGGAATAATGTCTTAATCGTATGGTATAATTAAGCCAATCACACCATATGATCACCATTCACAATATCATTATCGGAACTTTGTTTTTCACTATTTTATACAAACCTTACTGTTTTATAATTTCTTTTCGAGGTACAATAAAGATTGATATCTTTTTGTCAACATTACTCTTTAGTACTACTAACATAAAGTTTTTTAAAAAAAATTATATATAACTACTAACTAATAACTTTTCCTATGATCCAATGTTGGTGGGAAAAGGAAAATTTTGCTTCGACAAGCGTTGGTTAGAAAGCCGGATATTGAGACGGTGATAAAAATAGGTTGGGAGGAGGTGTCAGGTCTCCATCCCACCTCTTTAACACCCCGTATTCAAAGCTATCGGTTACAGCAATCTTGTTGGAAACGGAGATCAAATCTAAATTCAGCGAAATCGGATTCAAGAGCTTCATAAGGCATATGAAGTAGAAGTCTCTAAAATATTTTGTGATGTTGAATTTGAAGACCAACCTTGCTCAGGCCTATAATGATGAAGAGAAATTGTGAAAACAAAAATCTCGCGAATGAATAGAATTTTTCCATAACTCGGTCAAAGGTCGGAGGATTCAGAATAGAATTTTGTTCCTCAAGAATGATAACGGGCAAGAATTTTATGCTGAAGGGTCAGAGGGACAAATTCCGATGGACTAATTTCTTACCTTATTCACTTCCTCCAGGCCGGATGATATGGAGGAGTTGTTTGAAGGGATACAACCAAGAGTTGACTCAGACATGAGCGCAATGTTGATAAAGGATGTCACCGCAGAGGAGATTAAAAAAGATGCAATGAGTATTAAAACTGATAGTGCTCCCGAAGCAGATGGTTTCACGGCAGTTCTTACAAAATTATTGGCATATTGTATGGCCAAGTGTGGTTAACGAGATCACATAATTTTTTCGTTTGGGAGTGTTACCGGCAGATTGGAATCATACACATATATGCTTGCTGCCTAAAGTGACGACACCGACACAAATGAAAGATCTACGACCGATTAGTCTTTGCTCGGTTCATTACAAAATTATTTCAAATATTTTGTGTGACCGTCTCAAAGCTATTCTCTCATATCTGATTTTAGACACGCAAGGGGCTTTCGTCTATGATTGGCTTATCACAGACAATATTTTGATTGCCCATGAACTGGTGCAGGGTCTCCGCACGAATGAGGGTGTTAAGAAAGAGTCATGGCAATTAAAACAGATATGTATAAGGCCCATGACAGGATCGAATGGACGTTTATTGAAAAACTACTGCGAAAATTTGGATTCTCGGATATATGGATCAGCTGGATAATGGCTTGTATCTCCTCGGTTTCCTATTCTGTGCTGCTGAATGGCCAACCACATATTTTTTCAAGCCGGAAGGGGATTTCGCCAAGGTGATCCAGTGTCTCCCTTCCTCTTTATCTTAGGAGCGGAAGCCTTGGTGAATATTCTCAATCAGTCCAAAATGGCCGGGAAACTACATTGGATCTCATTAGCGGAGGGGGGACCATCTGTCCACCACCTTTTCTTCGCAAATGACAGCTTACTAACCTGCAAAGCTACGCTTGAGGAAAGCTCTGAAATTTTGCGCTGTCTAAAATTATATGGAGATGCCTCTGGCCAGTTGATTAACTCGGGTAAATCTTCAATAATTTTTGGCGCACTTGTTCCGGAGGATGTGAAAGTAAATATTAAAGAAGTGTTGGGAATAGATAAAGAGGGTGGTGAAGGGTCATATCTTTGACTTCCAAAGTGCTTTAGTGGATCGAAAAGACGCCTCCTTAGATTTATTCATGAAAAGTTGAATTCCCGGCTGAATGGGTGGTTTGCGAAAGCCATTTCAAATGGTGGGAACGAGATTTTAATAAAAACCATTGCCTTGATTTTACCAGTCTACGTGATGTCTTGTTTTAGACTATCTAAAGACCTTTTTCAAAAACTTACAAGTGCAATGACGCAATATTGGTGGAGCAGTGGGAATAATAGAAGGAAAATTCTATGGGTAGCTTGGAAGAAGTTGTGTGGTGGTATGGGTTTTCATGATATTGCTATGTTTAATCAAGCGTTGCTTAGTAAGCAAGCTTGGCAAATTATTTTAAATCCAAATTCCCTCCTATCCCGTCTTTTAAAAAGTCGGTACTTTCCAAATGGAGATTTTCTGGATGCTCAGTTGGAGAACGTCCTTCTTATGCCTCGAGGAGCTTAATACATGGTAGAGAATTATTGTCGAAAGAACTCGTTCCTTCGATTGGAGACGGTCAAAGTACCCTGATGTTCTCTACCCCATGGATTTTTTACTTGATCCTGCGAATACCATTTCCCAGGCAAAGATCCTTTGTTGACAATCTTCTTGTCTTGGATCTGATGGTTGAAAATATTGATAGTTGGGATGACAATTTACTATAGGAACTCTTTTATGATAGGATGGCTATGTTTGGGTTTCTCATTATCAGGATGTTATTGTAGGAAAACTGACCTACCTAACCACTTAGGGACTATCATGTTTCCAGTC
>OVAP01003264.1:0-17107 GCA_900406295.1 Aurinia saxatilis
AAAGGAGAAGATGAAGATGCAGCGTTAACGTCAGACAAGCTAGCTTTGTAGTTGTTTGTAGGTGGCATCGACATAAGATCACAATGGTAATAATATTTGATCCTCTCCCATATATGCTATATATATATGAGAACTGAATTCCTTATTTTATTTTTATTACAAACATTAAATTATTAGATTAATGAAAGCAGATAATGTAGAATCTGATCATTTCAGACAAAATCAATTAATTTGTTGGAAATTTTAATTCATGTTGAATTTTGGTAACTTGAAAAATTCAACGATTGTACATGTGAATTTTTATTTTAAATGTAGTAGATAAACACAAATATTGATACATGTTCGATGTCTAATTCATATGTGAATATGAGAAAACAGACTTGGCATTATTAATGAAACTTTTCATATGAAATCAACTAAATTATTGGAAAAGAGAGAAATTTCATTCATGTTAAATTTAGGTAAACTGAAAATTTTCACTCTTACAAATTTGATTTTTGATTTTAATTGGTGTAGATAAACACAAAAAATTAAATCTGTTTCCTATAAGAAATGTTGAATGAAATTGGTGGTTTTGGCAACAACAAAGCAAGTAATAAGCAGAATGGCTTCTCTTTGTTATCTCCATCTTTGCTTGTTATGCCTTCAATGGTGTATGTCTTCTCAAAACCTTTGCTTTAAAAATCAATTTTTGCAACAATATGATGTTATCAACTTCTTTACATATAATCTCTCTTTTAATTTCCCTATGTCAACAAGAAATTACATAAAACTTAATTAGTTGCATTAGTACATATATGAGTTACATTTTGGGTAGATAGTTATGGTATTTAATAACGTTTCAGAAAAGTCAGAAAGAAAGAAAGAAAGAACATAACAAGTAACTTTGGAGTGGACGACATCATTTTGCTCGTCTCATTTTCACATTTTGCTTTTCTATGGTATCAAATCAAATAGTTTAACAGTCTACAAATCTGCCCTATGTTCATCTTGGCAGTAGTATAAATAAAAACACTTGAAATCTTACTTAATCTTGTGAGATGCTCCTTAGAATTTGCAGGAAGATCCAAATCTTGGCTTTGGTCCATTGCTTGTTGAGTCTTCAAGAGCTTCTGGCAAAAGCATCTGAAACACTTGCAAGAACATATCCCATTCATCTGCACTCATGTCTCCGAAATAAACACCTTCTGTTTCGTCGTGGTTCACGCAGATCGGGTGGCTCTTGCTTCTCACAATACTCCTATCTTTCTTGTCATCTTCTCTGTTTATGTTGTTTACATCAATGGTTGGTTTATCATATGTAGTAATCCACTGGTTAGGCAACAAGGGCTGTTTAATATCTGTGAGCTCTTTGCAGTCCATTCCTATATCTTCAAACTCATCGTCAAACTTAAAGATTCCACATTCGCCGTCTTCTTCCCATTCACCACTATAATAATCATCATCATCTTCTTCTTCTTCTTGGTCAGTTTCACCAACCACGGTTGCTTTCGCTTTGATGCAGAGGATCTCCAACAAACTGGAACTCTCTTCTGCTCCGCAGATGTCCCGAGTCATCTTCTCTCCTATCTCCGCAAGACAAAGCCCTGCGGCTGCAGCTTGTTTCAAGAATAAAGTACAGACTATAAGCACCCTTATAGAAGATTCTTGCATAGAACGTAACTCTGTTCTCAAAATCTCTGCATCTTTGAAAGGATCAAGATCTAATATATACTGAAGCTCAGCGTCGGTGAACGGGACAGAAGCTTGGGGCCAGTTAAGCCATTCGAAATACGGATCATCGAGACATTCAGGTAAGCAAAGACCATGATCTATAGGCACAAGGTCACAAGCTCCAACTCCGTTATCACAGCTCTCATCTTGGTCATGTATCTTTTTCACTAGCATGTTTCCAGCGTGTCTATCGAGGTTCAAGACTCTCACATCAAGTATACCAATCCTATGGACCGATCCAACCGTGAAACTCCCCGGTCCAAGCTCCCCTGCATCAAAATCATGACCCACGAATCGTTGCAAAGAGGCAACTTTATAGGGCTTGATGGAGAAGGAAAAGGCTGCATCACTATCACTGACATGGAAAGGAACATGCGAGATTCTGACCAATGCAGTTGGCGGGACTCCAGAGAAGCCTTGGTGGTCTAAAAGATAAGCAGCCAGTTCGCGAATGCCTGTTTCACCAACCCGAATAGACCGTTTCATCCCCGGTTGTCCGAGCATCAAACCGCCAGAGCCTTTAGGATTGTTGAAAGCTAGAGGCTCTTCATCAACCGGCTTTGCAACAGCAATGCTCTGACCTTTCCCGGTTTGCAAAAGATAAGCACCTCCTAAGCCACTCGGTAAAAGCAAAGGCTGAGCTCCAGAGACCATAGCTATAGTAACTTCAGCTACAAGGGCGCGTATATTGGGAACTTTTTTACCACTGAGAATCTCAATGCGCGGAGCTGATTTAATACCGCCATCTAGATTACCAGCTAAGGAGAAGCATGGAGTGGAAACACTTCGGTGGTTTAAGGAATGTGAAGCAGTGAGATTGGTTTGTTTAGCATTCGACTCGAGAAAGTTAAAGTCAAGGTTGGTTAAAGATTGGAGTCTACATCTTTTCGAAGATCGGCCAAACTGTGTGAACCGGTCAGTTAGTGGATCCAGAGCCACCGCCATACAATTCATCATGCCAAAACTTGTTTGGCAATGTTTCTTAGATTATATGTGGCAACTCTTGTATCAATTCATCAATCATTAAATTATACAAATCACTTGTTTGAATGTGTTGAATCCATAGTACCTGCAATATCTTCTCTTTAGTCTATGAACACAAAATGTTCTGTGTGTAATATATAAATGTAAGGTGATTTGAGAGACCTTTATAATCCTTTGCTCCTCCAATTGTAAATCGCGTTATGTTTCTGCAAAATTCAAAGCAAGATTCTCGTAAACCAGATTTTTAAGCATATGTAAAAAAACTAACACATTCTCTAAACAGCAAGAACAATTGCTTGAGAAACAAGTAATCAAAAATGAAGAATTATACGTACCCTGAATACAGAAGAAAGCATTCAGGAGAAGAACGAAGAAAGATTGATCCAGAATTCTGGGACTCCCCTTTCCCAGAATTCTCTCTCTTGATTTTTTATGTTTTAGTTTTTTCAAATTTTTTAGTTTTTCTTCTTTTTCTCTTTCCTTCATCATCTTTACTCCTAATAATATACTTAGGGATAAAAATGTTCTTATCTACGTTTCTGATTCTCCCGCTTTCGTAGGAAAGAAACCAAAACCAAAACTTCCAAAAATAGACATAGAAAGCTCTGTTTTAAGTACTTTTAATGGAACTATTGTCTTCAGTTCGTTTGTCCCATAAGTCCATAGTATAAAATTTTAGTACTAAGTTGGTAATAACGAAGGGATACATGTATTGAAGAGAAGTGAAAACCATAATTGGTTAAAACAAAGTTACTTTATATACAAAATAAAGAGCAGAAATGGTTTTTATATTTATAAGTTGCTTTTTTTCTCGGATGTTAGGTGCAAAACACACTTTTGTGTTTGCAAACCTCAACAATTCTTTTACAAAAAAACTCTCTTCATTTTTCATACATACATTTTTTTTTCCTTTATACAATTACCTTGATGTTGTAACCGGAGGAGTTCTGCTTTTGTGAACTGCTGCTACTTTTTTACAGCTTGAACGTTAAAAGCAGTTTCTTCCGGCACATTCTTTGTTTTTTTTGTTCTACAGACAGATTATTACAGCCGCTACTATTACAAGCAGCTTCGATGATGCTCCTTTGAAGGTTGAACCACTGTTCGCAGAAGCTGCGCGTAAACAGATTTCAAATTTGAGATGTTTTGGTTCAGTGAATCAACAAATCCATGGATGCAGAAATTGAGAAAGAGAGGGTAGACTTACATGGGACAGGAGAAGGAGAAGGTGAGGGAGCTTTTTCACCGGTTGGTTCTGGTTCTGGACTGCTTTTAGCTGGAGGTGGGATATGAGCAAATACGACATGGGGGAGTGGACTCGATACTGGAATGGCATGATGATGTTGAGGGGCAGGGTTTGGTGCTGGTGGGTGTGGGTGTGGGTGTGGTTGAGACCGGTAGGGTGCAGGCGTTGGTGCTGCAGTGTGATGGTTCAGAGCTTTGTTTCTTTTTGGTCTCCTCTGCTCATAAGGGCAAGGCGGTCTTCTCGACGGTAAAGGTGAGTGTTTAGATGGAGCTGGTGCAGGTGCTAAGCTCTTAGATGGAGGTGAAGCTTCTGGAGCAAGTTCATGATGGTGGTGGTGATGATGGTGATGGTGATGATGATGGTAGTGTTGGTGGGTTTCAGGTTCAGGGGAAGGAGAAGGAGATGATGATGGGGCAGGGGAATGCGGCGAGATTGAGAAAAGACGGACTTGTTTAACTTTACCAAATACGGTGTTGTTTAGGCCGAGGTTTTTGGAATGGGAGCTAGTGATAGTATGAGCAAGCTGCCTCAACCTTGAAGAGGAACCAAATGTGAGTAGAACAGAAGAATGAACTATAGTAGGAGCCTCCACCGTTGAGCCTCTGGAATTTGATAAGGTTATGTACACGTTCTGCATTCAACAAAAGAGTATTCTGATATTCCGGATCATTAACAATAGACTGATATTGTGAACTGAAATTGACATACCTCATAGGGAGCCAGATTTATGCCCTTCTTCAGCTGGCTATTGAGTTCCTCAAAGTTTGATTGAATTTGATAAATCGAAAAGTTTAATGTGAAGTTGAACTGAAGCTGCGCCTTCTGAAGGGGAAATATAGGCTGGGGAGGTATCACAGTGATTCCTCCAGGGAATTTTAGAGACTCAAAAGAGAAAGGTTGCCCGAATAAGGATTCAGTCAAGCGGAAAGAGTACTGCTTTAGGACCAGAGCTTCAAAAGTCGACTTGATCAGACTCTCAATTTCGGGAGATATTTTAGAATGTTCCTTCTCGGGATCAATGGCAAAGATAACCATTGTTCTGTTAAGATTACCCACGGGTTCAAGGGCTAATACCACAGCCTGGCTCAAGAAAAGAAACAGCAGTTACAGAATAATTAACAAGGAAACAATGAAAACCATGCAAGTGAAATACAGGGATGGAAGCTTAGTTACTTTAGCCATGGGAAAGATCATTTCATCCATGATATCTTTCTCCAGCTGCGACAAATTGTCTTTCAAGAACGAAACTGGTTTTTCAACATCAAAACTCGCCACTATTCTGTGACCTGCACATAAAAAACAAAACACCAAAAAGCGAACTTGTTACTCCATCATGAAACATAGTGTGATATATCATGAACCCAAGGACAAGGTAACTAAAAAAGTTATTGCTCCAGTGGGCCGGAAAATAAACAGAAGAAGATATGGGTTAATAAACACACACAAGTCCGTAACAGTAACGAAAAATTAGACAACAGAATTGCAGAGAACAAGTTAACATCATTCAAATAAAAAACTTCCTTGGCTGCCCAAAGCAAGTGACAACAGCAACTACATTACAACATTAAAATCACTTGAGGTCATGTAGTTTGCATAGCTATGACACACACTAAACTATTCACCAGACTAGGTCTCTACATCACCGACTAGGCCTCTACATGCTTAATGAGGAAAACGATTTTCGTGAGCTTCTCAAACATAAATGGAAACAAAATCATTTGCTTCCATGCAACATTTGTTAGCCAAAGCAATATGTTTCCCAACCAAGCCCAATACAACACTTATAGAAATCAAACCTTTTAGGTAGTCTTGAATTCAACAAAAGTGTGCAAAATACTAAATATAGAGAAGCTTATGGTATCACCTTATCATAAAGTTTCAGACCAAAAAACTCCACAATGCTTTACATCTAAAATCAACAATGAATCTATAAAGAAAAAACGCCTAAAAATAGCCATTTCTAAGTTCCAATTCAATGAAAATCTACATTCCCCTAAATCATCTCCTCACAAAATTGAATGAAAAAAATTCATAAAAAATCTAATCTCAAGGTCTTATTAACTTTATAACATATACTCCAGCTTCATGACAGCTCATAAAGAATCCCACATAAACCTAGGGAATCAGAAACCCTAGATCTACACCACAAAATTCAAAATCTAATTCGGAATCTAAGAAACCTAGATCGGAGAAATTATCACCTTTAAACCTTGGATCGAGATCTAGATTGCCAGGATCGGAGCCAAATCCGAGAAATGGAGGTAACAAAAACAAAGCAGAGAGAAACACAGCAGCAGAGAAAGCAAGAATCAAAACGCATCTGAGACTACAACATCTAGAGATCCACAAGCACAATCTTCCTCCTCCGTTAACAGTATCGATTCCGTCGCTTCTTCCAGGGAGATTATTCTGCTCTTCGTCAGTATAATTCTTCCCCATAACAAACAAACACAGATTCTCATTCACAGAAGAGATTCTTCACTACTACTCCGATTGATTCCAGATTCCGCCGCACCCATCCGAAGTCCGGCTGATTCTCTCTCGCCGGAGCAAAACGACGATGAAAACGAGAAATGTAGGGGAAACGAAAAAGGAGTGAAGTAGCTTTCTCTGCAAAAATGACAATAAGGAATAGCTTCTCTCTTTTTTTTTCTGGATTTGTGTTTTGCTTTATCTTTTTTTTTGTGTAAATGGTTTCTTATAACATTTATTTTAGTAATTTGTGTACAGAGCAGTTGTACTAGTGGGTGTGTGTGAGCTCGTGTCAGTTTGAAATTCGAAAAAATTTAATTCATTTTTTAGACAAAGATAATAATAAATAAATAAAAGATACACAAAAGCATATTTTTATACTTATGTTAAGATATCACACATCCACTAGAGGAAACAAATATTAAGATAAATTACTATTTTCTTATAAATTCTAAAAATTGTTTAAAGAAAAGTAGAAAAAGGTAAAAACTAATATTTAAATATTTTCAAAAAAGGTATTAGACATATCACATTTGGAGAAGAGTAAAGTAAGAAATATGGTATATTAGTTTTTAGTATAAATTCTTAGACTCTTTTATAGATTTTAAGAAATAAATTACTCCTGTCACCATCTTATATATATAACTTTGCCATATGTGATATTATCTTAAGTTTACAACTTGGACATGTGTCATATCTATGTTGAATGCATTTAGTTTTATACAATAATGTGTGTTTTCTGCAGTTTCAAAAAAAAAAAAGTTTGTTTTCTTTGAAATATTTCTTGGATTACAGTTTAATTCAGAATTTTTATATTTGTATTTTTTGAGTGCTTATGGATGATCAATTATTTTTAAATTAATTACTAGAGAGTGTAATTTTAAAACAACAATATCAAATTTTTTGTTTGATTGCGACTGATTTCGGATATAAAACCATTGATACAAACTTATTGTTGTATGGGTATAAATAGTGACAGCAAAATTGAAATGCGGTGTAATTTATATAGTAAAAACATGCATTATGTAGTAAGTACGGTTCGTATCAAAAAAAAAAAATATATATATATATATATATATATATAACATAGAATGATGATATTGTGAATGGCGACCAAATTGTATGGTGCAATTAGTCTAATCACACTATGCGATCACTTAGATGTGATGCTCCATTCTAGATTTCTTTTCTTTTCTTTTTTTAAAATCACTTCTTCTTTTTTATATATGCCTAATCCTAACGTTTGATTATATATATTTTTACATCATTTTTCCCAAATAGATCGAAATTGAAATGTAAAATTTAACTTCTTTTAGAGGGACAGAGCCAAGGTCATTAGGCCACCAATTATTTGGTAAAATAAAACAAATGGGGTTCAATAAATTTTGATGTGCTATGTATGACATTGACAACAACCAAAAGATGAGATATTTAATAAAATTTCGTAAAAGTTAAACATATACATGGTTCAGAAATGTGTGTATATATAAGATTGGGTATGTTATCATGAATATTTGCTATAAATATTATCTTCATTTTTTTAGTATCAACAATATCCTCGTAATGCTAATTAAGAGTATCTTTTATTTTATGAACTGTATATTAGAAGTAGAGATTTATCCTCCAAATGATGACATCGGAATAAAAATACAGAATAAGAGTGTGGTGCAGTTTGTATAGTGAAAACGTATATTACGGGATAAGTGTGTTTCGTATAAAACAAATAAAAATACACTATGAAATGGTGATATCAATGGTGACTACATAGTGTGGTTAGATTACTATTCACATTCTTAGAAGTGGATTTATGAAACGATTTAATGAGTATAGCTAATTATGAAAAACTGTACAAACCATCACATTAATGGTGCAAACAATATAGACCAACTACTTGAGAGTTTAAGAACACGAAATCAAATCCCATGAAAAAGTAGATAATGGTAGAGACATGTTAATGGTTTCAACAAACAAGGTAGATAAATGATACTACAAGTAGGGATTAGAAATTTATGATGATGATGGGATTTTTCTTTTGTAGAATTCGTAGTACTAGTAACTATATGAGAAGATAAGTAGTTGTGAAACTTGTTTGATCACGGAAGAGACAGAACAAATCTAAAAGAAGATTTCTAGGTCAAAGACTTTTGCCACTTTCCATCTACGGCAGAAATCTTGTGGGTCTTTTTTAAAAGCTTCTTCTTCTTCTTCGTCGGTGACATAAATTTTTATTGTAGATAGTTAGTTACGATATTTATCATAATTTCTACTACACCATGTGTAATGTGCCTATTTACAGCTTATTCAATTATACCATGTGTAATGTTATAAACTGCTTATTCAAAATCAATCTAAAGCTAAAAAGAGACGACATAGTTTGAGTATCGATCCAATTCTCTTTTCTGTTTCCGTACATTTCTCTTTTTGTTTTTAGATATACATGATTTTTGTCTCAAATCTTCGATCTCTTATTGTTTCGGCTTGGAGACACAATGGAAGCTTTGATTCTATTCTAGAAATACAACAAAATATTGTATTTTATGTAGCAACATAATAAAAGTAAATAATTAGAAATTTGGAATAAATTGGTATATTTATTAAAAAAAGTAAAGACTCAACAAGTTTAAAATTGAAAAATATGAATTATTTGTATTTTTATCCTCTCTTTTTTTGGTCGGGATCGTATTTTATCCTTAATTAAATTAATTAATTACTTGTATTTATGTATTGAGTTTTTGGCATTTTAAATATTTTTTATATAGTTTGTTGTATGCATATTATAATATACAAACTTAAACAATATATATATATATATATATATATATATATATATATATATATATATATATATCATNATATATATATATATATATATATAGATATCATGAATATATGTCTCTAGAATGTACACTATTCGTAAATTTATTTAGAAAAACGCTTTCACGCTTTTTTATTAAAAAAATGATTTCATGTTTCCAAACGTTTCAATTCAACGTATTTATTTTTGTATCCATTCTAACATAAAAATGAAGATTGATACTTTTTTGAAAAATATCTTAGAATACTACAAAACACTTCTCATCCTAAAATTACTACAAGGTTTAGGTTTCTGAATTTTTTTTTTAAAAGTTTAGGAAATTAAGGATCCTAATTTATGAATTACTAAACTCTCAAAAGACCATTTTAAATTGCAGGAATACTTATATATATCTATGTTCATAATATAATGCATAGAATAAATATACAAAATATTAAAAGCCTGATGTTGATCGACCATCTAGGTGAAATGAAATAAAACAATACACAGACCAATCACTTATGTAATACACATATACGACTTTTTATAATTGACAATTTGGTATCTTTATGTTTTATATATTGTATTTTGGAATATTCAGGTTGAAGTTTGATAAGTTTATTTATTTTATAAATTTACACTTCTATACTATGATATATTTGATACAATAATATTTTGCAATATTCATTTACATAATATCGCTAGAAATAAACATAGCAAATGATTATAAAAAATAACAACACATCATCACTTTTAATATATAATGATTAATATATTACAAATAGTATAGATATATAAGATATATTACAGTCCGCACACGGTGGAGACCGATCATCATTGTCTTTAAATTTTTGTGGTCCATCCATGAAATTCATTGTTCACTATTTATTTTAATTTTGTGAAAGATAAAAGTATAATACTTTTTTTGTTTTTTTTTTCAATAAAAATTGCGGTATAGGCAATCGGCATGTGTGGTTTTTTTTTATGTGATTGGCAAGTGTGTTTTTTACTTCGCCCTTGTGCCGAAGTAAAGTAAAAACCACACATGCCGATCATTCCTCAAGGTGAAGCGAAATAAAAAGCATACGGGCCGATCATTCCTCTAATATACATGTTGGGGGTTTCTTATTAACGATTTGATATTTTTTATGTTTTCTCTATTTTAAAGTAAAATCTTCAAATACTTTCAAAATCTGATTAAAAGTTATTTACGAATTCTTTGAATTGTGGTGCATTTTATACAATAATATTCTGCAACATTTATTTACACTTAATTTTGATAGAGTACATCATCCAATTAAAAGAGTACAATATTTAATACAAGTATCATAGTGCTACATAAAAACATTCACAAATCGTTAAATGTGTGAACCAATAACCTAGATACAACATGTTGGATTGTATATACTATGACTAGTCTTCTCTCACAGGGAACTTTCTGTAGTAGTATATAGGGGTAAGTCTAGAACATGGGAACATATTTTTATTACATACAAAGATGGGAATGTTAAAACAACAAATGTTGTGTACAAGAAAATGTTCGACAATATTGGTTAGAACTTTGATTTGCGTTTTTCATTCGTTGTTTTCTATACGCTTACAATTCTTTGTTTTCGCACTGTTGGCTCAAACGTTACACATACTTTTTATATCTTAGTAATCATCTTTAACAAAAATATTGACAATCCGCACAAGATGCGGACCAACCATCAAATTCTAACTTAAAAATGAAGATTGATACTTTTTTGTAAAATATCTTAAAATACTACAAAACACTTCTCATCCTAAAAATGCTACAAGGTTTAGGTTTATGAAATGGTTTTAAAAAAGTTTAGGGAATTAAGGATCCTAATTTATGAATTACTAAACTCTCAAAAGACCATTTTAAATTGCAGGAATACTTATGAAAAAACAAGACATAAATCGTGATATTTTTCTGAAACTGCCCCCACAGTTTTGGTGGAACTATATATTACATAAACATCAAAATCAGAAAATAAATAAATAAATCAATTAAAAAAAGGAAAATATTGGAATCTACTATTTGTAAATTAGTATATTCGTAATGGCCAAAAAAGAACAGGTTTAGTAATATATATCTTTCGCATAAAACAACTTTGATGGTACACCATTGAACTAACAATATCTAACTATCACTTTCGTCTTAAAACTAAGACAAAATCTAATATTTATATCAACGTTATAGTCTTCTAGAAAAATTCGTGAGTGTACAAGTTTTGTTAACACATCATAGTTCTCAGGTTCTGGTGTGGCAGCTTTTGCTTACGAAATGTACAAGTAAAACAAACGTAAAAACAAGAAGAAAATTGAAAGCAATATTTGTTTAATAATATAAAAAAACAGGTCGAAGTTTGGTTGGCGCCAGCCGAAACATACATGAAATCTATAAATTATTTAATTCAAATTCAATAACATGCTAACATGTGTTATACTAAAGTCCATAAATAAAAAAACACAAAGTTGATAAACCAACCATAAAACAAAGAACATAAGAATCTACAATAAACAATGAACAAAGTGAAAGTGAACAAAGACAAAAGCACAAACAAAATACAAAGACCAAAGTGAAATAAAAGTCTTAAGTTTTAGATTTTAATCTTTAGTAGTCAAAAGGCCATCCACTGTAACCCATATGAGACTGCTGTTGTTGATGTTGATATTGCTGTTGTTGCTGGGATTGATGATGATTATAATTGCCATCTTCTGTGGTGGTTGTGTTGTTTGAGTCTCTGCGGTTTTGAGTCGAGCTTGAGCTAGAGGAGCGGAATGGCCATAGGTTAGAGAAAAGGTTCCTTCTTCTGTTGCCATTGGTACTTCTGTTCTGATCACTCTGTGTGCTTGAAGAAGATCCTCTTGATGGTAACTCTTTACGGCAGACAGGGCATGTGTTATGCTGAACCAGCCACGGGACAATGCAGTCAGTATGATAGATGTGGTTACACGGCATTTGCTTTGCTTCTGACTTCAGTTCAAATTCGTCTTTGCAAACTGGACAATGAGAGTCTGATGACTTGAGATGCTTCTGTGAGATCTTGATAGTTGGCAATGCATCAATTGATGCTTTTGGTGCAGGTGGTGGACCTCGATGATGAGTACCCGATGAAAGCTGTTCGATCAATTCTTCAAGACCAGGTCCGAAAAAGTAGTCTCCAGCATTGGTTCCACGAGTGATACCAATTCCAGGTGACCCATTGAATAAGGCTTCAACTGAATTACTATCTCCACCTCCCAGCCTAAAAGGAGCTTGGCCACCAAAGATCAATAGAGGAGCTATATTTGAAAAGCTCTCAGAACCCGCAGAGCCAATTCTTCCACTCATCTCTCGTTCATAGCTTCTTTCAGCTAAGCGGCTTCTCATAAAGGCTGAGAAAGCTTCCATGAGATCAAATGTCGGATCACGGTCAGCATCCCTGTGAGCTCTAAGCATATCAAACGGGCTATTCGGTGCTACATCAATCTCCTCAACGAATCCTCCTCCACAATAGGAACAGACAGAATCTCGACCTCGAAGCCAAACACCACGTTGGCATCTGTGACACCAATGAGTATTTCGACCACTCGACATCCTCCACCTCTGTCACAATAGAGTCACAAAACCAGAAAAAACAAAAGTCTCTAAGCTTGAGACCTTGGAAGAAGCTTTTCAGCAGCTTCAGTCAGGTACTAGTAATTAACCTGCAAAAAGAAAGCCGGCGGTAGGAGAACTGATTACCAACTCCTGCTAACTTTTTTACTAAGTTGGTAAACCAAAGAAGCTGTGTCCATCCATATCACACTCACTACCTTCCAAGCTTACCTCAGTTTTAGCACATACTACAACAAATCAAATGCAACCACAGATTACAGTTCAGTAAATACAACAACATGTGTCCTAATTCAGCCAAATGCAACGATATATTAGGACACATGTCTCACCTAATTTGGAAATTTCTTCATGTGTGACACAACACTAGACCCATTATCTCCAAGTTACAAAATTCAATCTATAATCTTAAACAAACGTATCTGGACCATGAATCATAGACACACCAAAGTAAAAGACAAAATCCCTCTAACAGGATCGTTAATTGCTTTTTACACACTAATTACACCAACCAAAACAATAATTTCACCGAATCACAAATATAATCGAAATGTCGAAACTTAATACCTGCACGATTCAACCACATTTGAGCTAGAAAAAACTTTAAATCATGAGCCATAACATAATCCCGAAGAAAAATCTAAAATGCAAACGATCTACATGAAATCAACAAATCTCTCAAACAATTCAAGATCAATCAAAAACCAGATCAACGGTAAAAACTAGAGATCGGTATCCACAAAATGCAATCCAAAAGAAAAAAACAGAGCAAAAACACACAAAAAAAACATCCTCGGAAAAAATCTAAGGCACATCAAACAAAACAATGCGAAAATCAGATCCAAATCAGACAACAAAACGAAATACGACGACAAAATATTTCAAGATTGAACATAGAGAGTACTAGATTAACAAGACCAGCTCAAATCAGTAACATACCTTAATCTCACATAGATCGAAAATGAAGATGGAGAAACTGAAGTGAGATTTGGAATTTTAGAGGAAGAAGACGAAAAGATGAGAGCGAAGAATCTCTCCGTTACACTCTATTGAGTATTGTATTGACTGTTATCCAAAAAAAAAAAAAGTTTTTTATAACCTTAGCCTCTTGTCTGTGTATTCTTGTGTAAGACTGTAAAATTCTTTAACTTCCCACGTTCCACGTGTCTTGTTCTCTCAATTTACCCTTTGTTTTCTTTGGTATTTACGAGTCTACCACTCTGACAGTCGCCGGCTTTTTGTCACGCCTTTCTTTTGCTTCCATCGGAAGATATACTCAGTATACTCTTTTCTTTATCTGTCTTTTATCCTCAAAATCATTTCTATAAATAGAACAAAAAGAATCAATCAAAGATTCTCTTTAGAATGAAACTCAAATGTTACATTGTTACTAGAACAAATTTTTAAATTGGTAATGAGAATTGAAAAAAAATTCAACATACAAAAATGGTGTTGCTAGGATTTCGAACTCATCTTCTTCCGGCGCTTTCCGCCCGAAGATTTATGAACCCTTTCACGAATATAGCTCCTAAGCTTCTCCAGAATCTTCCTTTCACTTACACGTAACACAAGCGAATGGTATAATCTTCTGTCTCTTGGAAGAAGGCAAGTCTCCAGCTTAGCAATGTCAGAGGTCAATGATCCCCCATATAAACTCTCTCGATTATCGACGATAGTAAGAAGAGCTTCGCATACTCCATCTGTAAGTAGAACATCGTTTTCGCTTTGGCCAAGTATGAACTTGTGTTTCCCGACTGTTATCTCTCTTCCTTCTTTGGGGAGAGAACTTCCTGTTGTGGATGAAGCTAGATCGAGTTCATTGTATGTCTCTTCTGGTAAGAGTAATATGTAGAGTAGGATCAGGAGCTCGGTTTGGGGTTCTCCTGTTGAAGAAACCTCGAAGTATTCAGATTCTTGGCTCTCGCATCCTTCGTAGCCTAGTTTTCTCCACAAGGAGAGTCTGGTTCGAGTGTACCGGCTTGTGAATGAGGATGTGCTCCATTCAGTTACTAATTCTAGATCTATGTTGACTATGTCGTAAGGATTGTCGGGCTCTGTAAATCCGTACCTATGGAGTAATGCAGCGTTACCCATCAAACCATATGTATTGAATACCTACAGAGATGAAAGAGATTATGGCATCAATGCAAATGAAAGATGATTCTAACAGACTAATCGTTGAAAACAAAAACTAAGCATACATACCTCAGCTCCAGCTGGGACATTCTTTACCATGATCATTTTTAACCCAGATAGATCGTCTTGCAAACTTGACAAGTTTTCTTCTTCGTCTTCCTCTTCTTCTTTGGCTTCGCTGTCAGTGTTATTGTCAGGAACTTCCTCAGCAGATTGCTCAGGCGAGGAAGAACTTTCACTGGCAGGCTCATCTTCACCAGAGGCCTCATTTTCAGCATCAATGTTGTCAGTTTCATCAGCTTCGGTATCAGATTCACTGTCGGATTCAGCTGTGAAATGAACATCTTCCGCTCCAGTTTTATGATTGAAACTGTGATATGGAGTAAACAGGCAAGAATCAGAAGAGTGGACAACGACTTAAACGTCAAATTAGTGTCAGAAATATCACAAAGCATCCTAGAATCAGATTAAATCCAACAAAAACTGACTTCTACTCAGGTCGGAAAAGCACATTTTCAAACAAAAATAATCAAGATGTGACAAAATCAACACTTTGATTGTCCAATAGGCTAATATATAAACTAGAACAGACTCAGTCTAACCAAAATTACTGAACCCAGAGAGACCTCTAAAGTCTTGAACAGATCAAAGCTTTTGAGGACAACATAAATAAGCAAATGTGGCACACAAAAATATCCTAAACATACAAAACTAAAGTCCAACAGAGAGCTAAAATGTTTCTCGATAATGTAGCACAAACACACATCTTAAACATACAAATCTTCATCAATGAGCTGAAAAACGATGCAGAGATTAGAGATCAGAAGCAGCTGCTACAAGAAAGCATTTCCATGGAACAAAAACATCATCATGTGTAAAGGGTATTATGGTTGTCCTCAATCTAAAGCTACTAGCTTAACAAGGCTAATGTAGAAAAATGAGGTCAACTTACAGATCAGCAAGAGGGACCATCCCTGAACCATGGTAATCATCGATCTGAAAAGACCGAGAAGCAATCAAACTCTTAACCGCAAGATACTCTTTAATTCCAAACGCATCACGATCAACATTCGGAGGCAACGAAGACATAAGCGGCAAAATGCTTTCCTCCCAATCCTCATTTATAAGAACATGATCTTCCTTCACCACCTGCCTAACAACAAATCCAACCTCATGAGTAATTGACTTTCAACCACATTCCAAAATACAAGAATCAAGTAAGAATCAACCTTATGAAGCTCAGTTCCCGATAGTAGAGAATCCAAATCATGAATAGACCAAACAAGAGGCAAATCCTCTTGAAAAGGAAGAATCTGAAGATAACCAGCCCATGGAGATCCTTCACCTAAGCTTCTCTCATACATAACAGCTACAGAAAGACCTAAACTTCCATCTAAATCAGCTGATTCTATAATCTCACGAGCTCCACTAGTTTTGATAGTGAGACAAGCTGTTTTCGAGATGGTAGCAACAACATCTCCTTCTTTCAAATCGCAGATTGCTCTCACTGAGACACCATTTTCGTGACCGTCGTCGATTAGATTGAGAGCTTCGCTGCAATCGACTCCGTTTGCTTTCATCCATCTCTTGAATGCTCTTAACCTCCTGGTGGCCATGAATGATTCGCCGGAGAGAGTTTAACAACGACGGCGAGAGGGGTTATGCTCTCTACTATAAGAGTGTGTTGACGAAACTACCCTTTGACCTTAGACATAACACTCATGGTAGACTGAAATTACAACCACACCAATAATAAACTAAAAATTGGGGTGTGAAATATACCCTTATTTCATTTCAATTGTAAAACTACATCCCTAATTTTTTACTCTTCAATTTTGCCACTTTATTCCATATTTATCCCTATAACCACCAAATATTTATCAAAATGTCATTTTTTTTTTAAATTATTTTCGAAAATACAAAAACCCATTTTATCCTCATCACCTTCATTTATTTACAAGAATGTCATTCTCTTCAATTTTTCAACCACCATTACCAAACTCAATTCAAGCTTGTATGATCTTACCCACATTCTAAAATTGATAAACAAAGTTTCAAAAAACAAAAACAATATAAATCCGGCGAGTTACAACAGCTCCTTCTACGTGAACCTTTGAAAACGTCGTCCAAAGTGTATTCCAAAACCGTCGGACCATTA
>OVAP01003265.1:4921-17106 GCA_900406295.1 Aurinia saxatilis
GGGGGGGGGGGGGGGCACACGACGAAATGATGAAGAAGATGAAGAGAGAAAATGTAGACCGGTACTAATTTATATAAACCGGTACTACCTAAACCGGTTTGGTTCGGATGATTATCGGTATTCAAACAAAATGTTAAAAGAGATCTGATTTGTTTTATCAGAGTGTTTGCGAGCAAAAAATCTCCGATCCGATCTCAGTCACCGGCGTTTTATCGCCGCCGTTTACTGGTGGCCTTCTTAGCTCAAACTCGTAAGTTTCTTCGATTTTTTTCCATCTTAGATCATTATTGATTCCAATTGTTCACGATCGATTGCTGAAGCTTCACTCGGAATCGTAAATGGTTGCTTCGAGTTGATTGATTGTGACGTAGATACCCTAATTTTGGACGTTGTGCATTCATACTGAGAACTCTGCGTAATCTTTGTTTTATAGATCGTCGATTTTGATCATACAAATTGTAAGCTATGGATAAGTCAAGTGCATTGGAGTATATCAATCAGATGTTTCCAACAGGTGATTACAGTCTTACTCTTTCTACATTGATTTGTTGATTTTTTTTCTGCTTCTGTAATCAGAACTTGTGGTGAAGCTGCTTAATTAATTGATAGTTTATGCATATTTGAATGCGTTATCATGAGTTTTCAAATGGATGTTTTTCCTTTTACAGAAGCATCATTATCTGGAGTTGAGCCACTTATGCAAAAGATTCATGGTGAGATACGGCGGGTTGATGCTAGCATACTATCTGCTGTTCGTCAGCAGGTGAGCATTTTTTTTTCCGTCCTACTTGTTGTTTACTTCAGTTTATGTGATAGTTACTCTGAGTTGTTAGATATCTTTCAACGTTCGCAAAGGTTTGTAACTACTCATTTGTTTGATCTTTGGTACCTTACATTGTATGGAACATTTGGGAGTAGTCTAACACTAGTGTATTGTATGCACAAAGAAAGGAAACATTTTTGCTTCTACGTTGAAAAGAATTAATTATTCTTCTGAATCTTATTCGTGGGCTGGCAATGATTTCTCCAGAGTAACTCAGGAACTAAAGCAAAAGAAGATCTTGCTGATGCTACACATGCTGTGGAGGTTAGTTTCTCATAGGTTGATGTGTATTGACTGCGTACTATCAGTAATATCAGTTCCTCCTTTTGTTTCTCATATCTCTTCATCCCTTTCCATTCACTCGCACACAGGAACTCTCTCATAAAATTCAAGAGATAAAATCCAAAGCTGAGCAAAGTGAAGCAATGGTCCAAGAAATATGCCGGGACATTAAGAAGTTAGATTTTGCAAAGAAGAACATAACCACGACGATTACTGCCCTTCATCGCCTCACAATGTTAGGTCAGTAAGCAAACAAGTGGCATGATGTTGCTGGTTAACCTATTTGTGGATCTGTTCTAATCTTTATATGGTTCAAATATATACCACAAGCTCTCTAATAATCTTCACTATCTTGCTCTGGCAGTCTCTGCTGTTGAACAGCTTCAGGTGATGGCCTCAAAAAGGCAATACAAGGAGGCAGCTGCACAACTGGAGGTACTAATTCTTTTGTGTTTGTTGGTTCAGTTTAAGTTGGTTGCAATTCCCTTGGTTTTGCTTTATATTCACCATGGGTTCGCAACGCAGTTCTTTGTCAATTTGAAAATTAAATATTAACGTTAGGTTACCCAGCTGGATGTCCTAGCAGATGCTGCTTCTCATTTTCTGATCATATTAATATATTTCAGGCCGTAAACCAATTATGTAATCACTTCGAAGCGTACAGGGATGTTCCTAAAATCGCGGAGCTCAGAGAAAAGCTTACTAATATAAAGCAAATCCTTAAGTCCCATGTATTCTCAGATTTTTCCAGGTAATTCTATCAAATTTTACTTACTAAAATAAGTCCATGGAAGTGGCCATAAGAGGTTCACTATAATGCTAGTGGTTGATGGTCCTTCTCATTCTCATATTCTTTTATTTTCAATTTCAAGAAGATTACAGCTCAAAAGGATTGTATGTGTGGAAATTAAGTGTATTAGGTTATAAATTTAGCATTTTTTGTCTATTAAGAGTGTTGGCTTCTCTCTTGTTAGAATATTGATATAGGGTATTTGCTGCTTCTTGTTGGTAGTGAGACACCAATTAGTTTTAGATTTTTTTTTTTTCTTTTTCGTTCCACATCCTCCACGTTCCCCCTTTATTTGCTAGGTGCCTAAAAGCTAAATTTACCAAAATATCTACTGTTATCATCTCAGTTTAGGTACTGGGAAAGAGACCGAAGAAACAAATTTGCTACAGCAGTTGTCTGATGCTTGCATGGTTGTTGATGCTCTGGAGCCATCTGTTAGGGAAGAGTTGGTAAACAATTTTTGTAGCAGGGAATTAACCTCATATGAACAAATTTTCGAAGGAGCTGGTATGTTGGACTTAATGCCCTATGTATAACTGGCACTGAAAGTGCATGTTTAAGTTTTCTTGGATTTAATCTCTAAGAGGTTTGTTATCGGTAGAATTGGCAAAGTTGGATAAAACAGAGCGGAGATATGCTTGGATAAAGCGTCGAATCCAAACAAATGAAGAAATCTGGAAGATATTTCCTGCTTCTTGGCATGTGCCTTATAGACTATGCATCCAGTTCTGCAAACAAACAAGGTATTACCTATTTGGTTCTCGATGAACATTTTATCTTGCCCCCCCCTTAATTATTGTAGTTCATCAGAGAGATTTTTTATCATTTCCTCCTAGAGTTTTCAAACAAATTAAGACATGGCTGTATCATCTCTACTATTTTGCACTAGCTAGTTGACTTGCACTTGTTATTGCGCGGGTATAATATAAGACTTAACTTTTTATGCATAAAAAGTGATTCAGATATTTATTAGTATTGAAAAAAATTTAAAGGTACTTTTCTAAAATCTGGTATGTTTTTGGGAATGGTACATATTTTTTGAAGATTATTAGTTAATGCCTGGTTTATGATATTTACTTAATTAATGTATGATCTGTGTTTTATGAACAATAAAATAAAATAAAACTTTTTTTGTTTTGTGTCTTTTGACATAATGACAGAATCTCAGCATACGAGTAATTGTGTGATTAATTAATATCTATTTTACAAGTAGCTCAAATTTTCATTCTTAACTTCGAACTTCTGTTTAAATGTATAGAGGATATCTTTTAATTAAGTGGCAGTAGTAACTCTTAATCTTAATCGGACAATAATATGAAGCCTTAATCACCACCCTGTTTGTCCATCGTTTTGTAGGAAGCAAGTAGAACCTATTCTGGTCAACATGAAAGAGAAGCCAGTTGTAGCGATATTGCTTCTGGTTAGGCACACTCTCTGATCAATAGTTGAATGTTTTGTTATATTTATTCTATGAATATAGGAGCGTTGTGGGATTGTGTCAGCTCTGAAGAAATTAACTTATCCTTTTCCTCCTTTTTAATTGAATTCTTATGTGTTTGATATTTTGTGGAATGTTGCATGCCTCTCTTAAATTTTGATTTCATTGAATGATTAGGCACTACAAAGGACTGTAGAGTTTGAAAAAGACCTTGAAAAGAAATTTGGTGGTGGTATTCCTACTAGGGATATCGAAGATGACATTGAAGAAATTGGTACATTGGAAAACAGTAGTCAGAATGTATCTAAAATACGCAAGAAGTATGAAAAGAAGTTTGCTGCTACTCAAGAATCCTTGGAAGATGTATGTTCTATGTTCGTAACATTATGGAATACACTCGAGTAATTATATATTATTGCTTACACTTTATCATCATTGATTTTTCTGCCTCTGCTTCAACAGGTAAAGACCGGAGACAAAGATTTATCTGCTACTGGGGCTGGGGTATATTTTGTACTTCTAGTTATCCCTCCTCCCTTATTTTGGCAGATGTCGTTTCTCTAGTAGTTCTGGAATTCCTTTGAGAACAAGCGAAAGTGGCTTAACTGTTCATAGTATATAGGCACAATATTGCATTCATGGAAGGCAGTAATAAATATCTTGCATGTTACCCTCATTTTTGTGTGCACTGATATTATGAGAGTTCCACCATCTATCTGACTTTCCTTTCCTAGAAAACCGAAAAGACATGTAATCCACTTTTCTCATCATATCATTTATAGGATTTAGTTACTCACTAGTTACTTGACCTCGCAGTTTAACTTCCGTGGAATGATCTCCTCTTGCTTTGAACCTCATCTAACCCCATATATTGAGTTAGAAGAGAAGACACTTATGGAAGACCTGGAGAAAGTTATTCAGGTTTGCTTAACGAAATCATTTTTGTTCCAAGGTTTGTCAAGTTTTCCTAATTTTCTTTTCGTCTGTTAGGAGGAGACATGGGATATTGAGGAGGGAAGTCAGAATAATGTCTTATCTAGCAGCATACAGGTGTGTTTGTTGTATTATACTCAAGATGAGCTTCAAATCATATCTTCTGTGCATAGCGTCACTAGATTATTGTGCAAGCTATATCTGTCACGTTATATCTTACCGTCAGTAACCATTCAAAAATGAATTTTGCCGAGTACTTTACTATCGTCTGTTTGCAGTTGTTCTCCAATATAAAGAAGAGCTTGAAACGGTGTAGTCTTGTGAGTAAGAACCAGACTTTATTCAATTTGTTCAAGGTACATCTTTCATATGCTCAATTCTATACATATATCATAGCATCGTACTGTAAATTTGAACTGTACTATAAATTTTAGCAGTGCCTTAATTTGTCTAAAAACCAGCTTTCTTTGTAGAGTATTAGAAATTGTATTTGGATAAATCTTGTTAGTTGAATACTCCATAGTGATGTTTGCTGATAGAGTATTAGAAATTGTATTTGGATAAATCTTGTTTGTTATTACTCTATAGTGATGTTTGCCACCTAGGTTCCGGCAAGGGAAGGGCATTTACATGTACTCTATAGTGATGTTTGCTGATACATCACTGTCCAATATAGTAAGGTGGATAAAAATTTTGAGTTTTATCTTTTTCTAAAGGGTCTTTTCTTCACAGGTCTTTCAACGAGTTCTAAAGGCCTATGCTACAAAGCTGTTTCTTAAGCTTCCTAAAGGAGGCACCGGTATTGTTGCCGCAGCCACAGGCATGGACGGACAAATAAAGGTGCTGAGCATATCTACCTTCTTCCTGTTTTCCATGTGTGCTTTTCGATGCAATTTATCTTTCCTCTATGCAGGTGTCGGAGAGAGACGAAAGGGTGATATGTTACATAGTTAATTCTGCTGAGTATTGCTACAAAACAGTAAGCTTCTTGTTGTCTGTTATTCTATTTCCTTGCCTCTTTCAATTTGGACAGGCGCCTCAGCATGCAGCATATACGTGATACCTGTGTGTAGCATATACGTTACAACCGGTTAGTTGCGGTTGTATTGTATGGTTCTAATCTGAGTTTAGTGCAGTTATGTATAAAATCGAGTCGTCATATTGATGTGTGCCGGTGTAAGTAGTATTCTATCTAAAGGATTATATGCTATTTGTGTCGCAGTCTGGTGAATTGGCAGAAAACGTCTCAGAAATGATTGACCCGCATTATGCTGACGGTATAGACATGTCAACGGTCCAGGTACTGATTACAATGAAGGACTTAATTTTTTTTTTTTGCTTATTTTGGATTGTTCTTTAGCTGTGTTGCTGTGCAGGATGAATTTTCGGCTGTCATAACTAGAGCATTGGTAACACTGGTCCTTGGAATTGAAACTAAATTTGACGCAGAAATGGCAGTGATGACGCGTGTTCCGTGGAGCACACTTGAGAGTGTGGGTGACCAGTCTGGGTAAGATTTAACTGGGTGTTTAAAGCTTCCATCCTCTTTTGATGGCCATATGACCAAGCGTAAAGAACTTGCATTTGCGTCTTATAGGTACGTGAACGGAGTAAATACAATTCTTAGAGGCAGCATTCCTGTCCTCGGGAACCTTCTAACACCAGTTTACTTCCAGTTTTTCCTCGACAAGGTATATGATTTGAATGCCTTTATGGTGATGGTTGCTGCCTTATACAAATGCAGGATTAATTGTTATCTCCATTAACAGTTCAACGGGTTTACGCCTTGACCTTTTGTTTACAACTTTGTGCAGCTGGCATCATCCCTTGGACCACGGTTCTATGCTAATATTTTCAGATGCAAACAATTATCTGAAACTGGAGCCCAACAGGTTAGCCTGCGTGCTTTATGCTCCTCCATTTGGATGGCTCTGAATCACTCTGTTGTGATTTTCCTAGTAGTGAACTAGTGAATTGCCTGAAAGGATGGGCCATGTGGAGAATTCTGTTTACCTATTGCACCAATTGTGGATTGTTTCTGCTTTTGTTACTGTTGAAGTGACTCAGCTTCCCGCTCCTCCTTTTTGATTTTTGTAACTAGGCAATCTGTCTTTTGGTTTCACAGATGTTACTAGACACACAAGCCATGAAGACGATTCTTCTAGATATTCCTTCCCTTGCCAAACAGGTTAGCTCATCATTATCGATTTATTTAGACTCCGTAATCAAAATAGGTCACTGCTGGTAAGCATTATTGGGTATCTTATTTGCCCAAAAGTGGAATATGCGATGCCTATACCGTTACCAATATAGTTGTTCGGTCCCAGTATCAAGATTGTCTGTAAACCCAAATCTGGTCACAGTTTATTTTCTTTCTAAGTTTTTATTTATCTTTGAATAATACCATTGCAGACGTCCACTGCTGCCAGCTATTCGGCATTTGTGAGCCGTGAAATGAGCAGAGCTGAAGCACTCCTTAAGGTCATACTATCCCCAATTGATTCAGTGGCAGACACTTATCGGGCACTGTTTCCGGAAGGAACGCCCATGGAGTTTCAGCGCATCTTGGAACTCAAGGTAAAATTGTCATTTCTTAATCTGGCTGGAGATTCTCGAAAGACTCTCTAGATTGTGGGACTTGGTAACGTTCTTCTCCGGTGATAATCTCGTCCACGACTTGTCTCTTTCTCTCTGTCTTAAACTTCAGGAGCCTTGTGAATGTATGATGAAACTTGTTCTGGTGCTTTGTGCAGGGTCTAAAAAAAGCTGATCAGCAGAGTATACTTGATGATTTCAACAAGCACGGCCCAGGATTTTCACAGCCCTCTGTTGCAGCGGTAATGCCACAACCGATGCCAGCCCCACCTGCAGCGCCACTGGCAATCACTACTCCGGCTACAGCCGCTGGGTTTATAGCAAACAGCGAGGATGTGTTAACCAGAGCTGCTGCTCTTGGCAGAGGAGCTGCAAGTACTGGCTTTAAGAAGTTCATTGCTCTTACCGAAGCTGCCAAAGACCGCAAAGATGGGCCTCTAAGGAGACTCTTCAACGCGTGATTTGTTTCTTTTCTGCACGCACTCTTTGTTTTCTTGTATGATTCTAGGCAGACCATTAGTGTGACAACTTAAACACCCCGACGACAGAGTCTTTATAAAAAAAAAAAATAGTTTTGGTACTCCCTCCGTTTTCTAAAGAGTTTCGTTCTGGAGGTTTTTTATTGTTTCACAAATATTGTCGTTGTATATTTTCAATGCAAGTTTTTACATTAATTCTCTGATTTGACCTCAAGTTTAATGAAGAATATGAACAATTGATTTTTTAGGGGTATAATTGAATTTTTACTATGTTTTCTTAATTTATGTGAAAATTGTTAGAATGACGGACTAGTTTTCAAAATTTTCCAGAAGTATCTAACATCTTAAATACGAAGTGCAGATAGGATTTTCTCACTTGAACTCGACATGTGCCTACATGGCACAAAAAAAAGGTAAAAAATCCTAGGTGCCTTTAATGAATTAATCAAATTTACGGTTTTCTTTGAAAAAAAAAGCCCTTGGGCGGTGACTAGGCTGAGACATTCGGGAAAAAATCTTTGAGAATCTTCAGTTTATTTTGTGGATGACATTATCTCGCCTCTCATGCGACCTTAGCAGGTTAATTATGATTTTATCCTTATAAATTGACACATAGATTGCCACTTGTATTGCCGACGTGGAATCGTAGGGCTAGTGCTTCTCTACAAGGTTTTGATGGGCTTTTTGGTTAGGGTTTTGTCTTTATTGTTATCGGCTAGGTTAATGTTAGCCTCATATATAAATTGTTCTTTTTTGTTAGGGTTTTGTTAGGGTTTGTTCTATTATAATTATATTAGCATCTTCTTCTAAGTATTCTCTAGATTTGCTCTAGATTTCTTATTGGTTTTTTTTTTCCTTCACTTTTGCAGGTACATTGGTCGTACTTCTTCAGGAATACTATATGCTGTTTGTATTTTATAGCTTTACGATTGATTTGTCATAAACTAACGTTTTGGTTTATTCTGTTGGTTGCTGTTTTTTCGTTTTGCAGCTTCTAAGCACCGGAGGGGGCTTAGGTTGTCTCTTTAACGTTTTTTTTCCATCTTAGCTCCTTCTTCCCTTTTGGTTAATTGTTTGAGTTAATTGATATTTTTAAAGGTTTTTCATCTTAGCTCCTTCTTCTCGGTTGATTTATTCACTACAAGAAAACAGCTCGTTTGCGACGGAAAAAAACGTCGCTAGCTCGTCGCAAATGAGGATTTGCTTCGAAATTGCGACATCACAAAATCCGTCGCAAATAGCTCGTCGCAAAGACTAAAACATCGCATATACATTCCAAATTTGCGAGGAAAAGGATTTCGTCGCAAGTTCCTCGTTAAAACCTTGCGACGAAGTTGCGAGGAGGAGGACGCGGAGTCGCATATCCTTCGCAAGTTTTGCGACAGATGTGCGACATCCGGGGAGGTCAGACGCAAATCCGTCGCAAATCTTTGCGATTTATTAAATGGTTCGTCGCAAGTGCGAGGGAGAGGATATCGTCGCACTTGCGACAAACTTGGGACAGCCTATTTTGCTTGGTATTTGTGTGGAATTTGCGATGAACGTTTAAAATAATAAAAAAATATTAAAAAAAATTACGCAAATAAAATTAATTTTTTAAAAAATATATTATATATAATTAAAAATGTAAAAATTTTACGAAATATAGAAATTTTTTTTTAAAAACTAGTTATATATCATTGATCGCCGTCGAGCTCGTTATCCTCCTGAACCAACTGTTGCGTGGATGGTCCCGTTGTGGGAGCTTGGGATCGGTGTCTGACGAGGAGGCTCGAGAAGTTAGGATCAGTTGTCCTAACGGAGTCGAACAACATGTCGAAGCCGTCGTTGCGATGATTTAGCGATCTGCTGGCTCTGTTGGCGAATCAGTTCATGCGCCTGATCGAGCTCAGCACGAAGAACCGGGTCTGAGGGTGGGGTAGGAGTCGGACCACTCGAATCTCCAATCTGGAGTGATCTGGTACATGCCACTTTCCCCGTTTTATGGGGGAGAACCTAGGTGATCATGTACATAAAAATAATTAAATATTAAAAAGTTAAAATAAACATTATAGTAAATAATGAATTAAATATGAACTATAAGTATTATTAAATATATGTATATATTAAGGTAATTAAAATCAGACTTTTTAAATGTAATTAAAATTACCTCGGTTGCAATCCGGTTGACCTCGTCGGGCGTGACCTCGATCGGTTGGCCATCGGGGGTGGAGGATTGCGAAGAAACTTCGTGCACGCGGGAAGTAATCTCCGTATGGTACTGCTCCACCCGTTTGGAGAACCAAGTACCATCGGACTTCCGATACGTCTCCTGCCAAACATCGACTATGGATGCCGGGACCTTTTTCTTCTCGGCCTGCATAATGGAAAAAAATATAAAGTTAAAGTTAAATATTATAAATTTAATAATTGTAATTAACAATGATAAAAGGAAAAAAAATTGGGACTTACAATTTCCCGCTCATGCCGTCGAAATGACCATTGCCCGGATCCATGTGTAGATGGACCCTCCCCTGCAACAGGCGGAGTGAGTCTAGCAGACTGGGTCTGAATCCTCCGCCCCTGGGATTGGGTCGTCCGCCAATACTCGACTACTCCTGCCCAAACTGTTTGGCAGAACCAAACTGGCTTCGCGTGGTCGCCCAGCTTCAACCACTTGCTCTTCCATCGGCCCACTTGATCAAGTAGCCATTTCGAAGCCTTCTTCTCGAACGCTGCTCGGACCGTCTCCGTGATAGCGGGATCCCAGTAAAATTGTTGTTGGGATAGAAGACTTAGTAAAAATTAAATTAGTAAAGTTAACTAATGATTAAAATTATTATAACTATAGAAAATGAATATAAAAAATTATTTTACCGCGAAACTTTGGAACCACCGCTGCTGAACGTTGGGGGGGACCATGGACCAGTTCGGATGAACCTCCTTAAAGTCGCGCTCCATGATTTTCCGCACCTTCGTAGCAACAATCCCGTCATCCGTAAACCTATAAAGAATTTATATTAGTAATTAATTAATATAAAATTAATTAGATATCAAATTTACATAATTGAATGGAAAAAAACGTACCAAAGATAACAAGGGGGTCGTGACAGATGTAACTTGTACGGTAACGCGAGCCGGGCTTCGGAGTTTAGAAGCTGCTCGAAAGTAAGGTTCGCGAACTGTCCTTGCTGTTGCTGCTGCTCGTCGTGATGTTGTTGTTGCTGTTGTTGCTGCTGAGGTGGCTGCTGAGGTGGTTGTGTCGGCGGGGGAGGAGGAGGGTGAGACCGGGACCCAGAGCCTGAAGTACTGCCCCGATTTCGTGGCGGGGGTGTCTGTGTCTCGTCAAGAAATCTACTATAATCGTTAAATGACATCCTAAATGTAACTGCCAAAGTAAAAAATATAAAAATTAATAACTAGTAATTAAAATAATAATCTAAATGGCAGTTTAATAAATCTAAAAACTAATCATAAAACCATTATACAACATTATACTAATTAATGCATTAGGCGATTTCTAAATTGTTACAATCCTAGCTAGATCTAGTCCTAAACAATTCTAAAACATAAGTAATTATAAATTACAATCCTAAACACATCTAAAACACAATAAACTTGAAAAACTTACAAGTATGTAAGTTCTAAGAGATTGTTTGAGAGTGTTATAGTGATTTTGAGAAGTGAGAGAATGAGAAAATGAATCAGATCCGTCGGGTATATATAGGGGTTAGATAGCGTCGCAAACCCGTCGCAAAATTTTGGTCCAATTAAATTTACCGCCTAAATTTGTGACAGAGTTGCCAGGGATTATCGCTGATCTGTCGCAGAGTTTGACTAATTCAGTTAATGCGCGAATTAAGATTAGTTCAAAAGTTTTTAAAATTCCCAAAATTTGCGACGGATCAGCGACGATACCTCGCAATTCCCTCTCTAAAGTTTTATTAAATTTAATATCTATGGATTAAATAATTAAATGGTTACGCGTTAAATAAATTTTATCAAAGTTTGTGAGGGGTTTGCGAGGGGTCGTCGCAAGTCCCTCGCACACCTGAATTTACTTACTGTAAAAATCATATTTGCGACGGATTTGCGTGGAGCCATCGCAAAGTCATCGCAAATTGATATATAAAAAAAAAGGGTTTTACATGATCTCTAGGGTTTAGGGTTTCAAAATTTAGGCATTATAAGCACGACTTAACCTATTTTAAGCATTATTTGCAATGAAAAACCCAATTCGTTATGTTTACTACGTATTCTAAAGGTTACATGACATTATGTCGAATAGATAGTAATAGTGTATAGATAGTTTATATGAACTTGTTTGTTTACAGTTGGTTTGATATGTTTTTACCAACATTTTTTGGTCAAATTAACCTTATATAGAGTCAACTAAGCATCGTTTAATTGATAAAAATGGTAAAAAGTCGATATAAAAGTGTCGCAAAGGTTTGAACATATTAACTAAATCAGGCTTTGCGATAGCTTTGCTATGACTCTGCGAGGACTTCTCGCAAATGCCTCGAAATTGAGCAATTCAGGGTTTAGGGGTTATTTAGGGTTTAGGGTTTAGGGTTTAGAAAAAACGGAAACTTGTTTCGTTGTCATAAAAAATGATTTCTGGCTTTGCGAGGAAATACTCATAGCAAATCCGTAGCAAAATCAATATTTGCTACATATTTGCGACGAATCCTCGCAAATCCGTAGCAAATTGTGATCAAATTTTCTTAAAAAAAACCATGGTTTATTTATAATTTACAAATACTTAAAGAAATCTAACAGTCGGCATATTCCCCTTCACCTTCGTCTTCGGTTGCACGTTGTCCTCATCCCCGTCGTCATCTGAAGAAGAAAACTCACTAAATT
>OVAP01003266.1:0-17100 GCA_900406295.1 Aurinia saxatilis
CTACTCATTATATAATCTTATTGCCTATCTACCAAACCATGATTCCTCATATATAACCCTATTCCTAACTAAACGACTACTCATACATAGCAAGAGTAGACATAAACATAATGAAAATTGCTTATATAGAAAGAGTTAAGAATAGCTTCTCTGGAAATGCAGAGATTACAAACTTCTTCCTTGAAGCAATAGACAAAATGAAAGAGAACAAAAAAACTGATAAACTGTAAGCCTGGATGCCTGAAAAAATTTTAGAGAATTTATGATGTTTCTCTCGGCCGTCAGAGGTCTATATTTATAGGGAGAGAGTCGAGCAAAGGGTTGAGAAGAATCAGGATGAAAATTTGGATAAACATCCAAATTTTAGTGGTTATCTTCAGTTGATCAACTGGTCGTCGTTATCATGACCGATCAACCGTAATCTTCCTGAGCATTTCTGAAGATTTTGCATCCCGAGTTTATCTTCAACGTAAGTAAATATCTCCCCAAATGCAACGGTACATATCTGAATTTGTTCTCGAAACTTCTTGACAAAATGGGCCTCGATCGATCGGTGGGCCTCTTGTCTGATCGATTGGGCCTTCAAGTTTTGTGGGCTTCTGGACACTCCTTCAGTAATTTGGGCTTAATTTCTTACTCCTGAGGAATTTTGGCACGATTCCAAGCCCATGTGTCGTGGCTTGATTGTCCTAACTCCTCACTTCATTCCAAAATGAATATCTACTTCATCCGGGCCTAGACTTCTGATGTTCATTTGCTGGATTCGGTAAAAAGTGTCCCTTTGCAACCTAAAATGAATTGTTTTCACAAAAAACACTTTACAAACAGAAAAACGTGAAATCCAGTAGTTTATGTTTTAAAATAAATCGTTTCTTTGATAAAACACCGAAAATCATATAAAAAAACTGTAAAATATCATCTCTATCAAATAACAATGATGCAAAATGAAGCAACCCAAAGGTAAGCGGAGGCAAACAAAAGGCACCTGGAGACAAACTGATTAATGCAAGAAAAGACTCAGTCTAAGAAGATGAAGATGAGGCTAAAGATAAGTGACAAGGAGCATCTGGATGAGCAAAGCAAAGAGCTGTTGCAGAATTTGGGTAAAAATCTTTTTGAAAAATAATGATTATCTAATGTCGGTTTGTATTTGGTCTTGTTATGTTATAATAATGTACTAGATTAGTTGTCCGTACCTTGTGCGGGCTGTGATTAAAATTTGTATGTTATATTTTGGATGTTCTAAATTATGATAACTTTAGTTTATGTTTCGACAATCCAAGAAATTCCACGCCTTTAATGTGCGAATCAAAATTCTCAATATTGATCAAAACTAAAGAAAAAAGTACTTTAGTTCTTGAAGACTTCAACATGGAAGTTAAAGTCTATAACTTACGAAATTAAAAGAGTGGGAAAAGTTATAATTTATCGAGGAGTTGACTATTTATTTACTTTAATGGTAAAATAAGAGAACCAAAACTAAATACATTAATGGGGAACTTGAGAAAATAACCCAAATATACTAAAGAAATGCAAAAATAACTCTTCTAAACATTTCCCTCTAAAACTAACCCTTTTGATAGTGAAAAACCAAAATAATCTCTCAGAAGTCTGCTAGAATATAAAAGAAGTTTGCTTTAAGAATTGTAAGTCAATTACCCTTAAGAAGTCTGCTTCATGTATTTTATACTATTAATCATAAATTAAAAGTTATAGAAAATAAAATACTATTTAACCATATAAGTACATATTTGTAGATAAAAGATGATTGTTAAAAATATATTAGAGGTTAAAAATATAGTAATACATAGGAATGATTGTGTTAGAGTTTATGGTTACGAATTCATAATAGATAACTTTGGTATATGATTTTGATTTTTTCTTTTGTAATAATTAAATGTGTTAAATATAAAGTTTATGGTTTTATAATTTGTCCATTAATTTTAGGCCCCTCATTTAATATCATTTTATCTAATTTTACATAAATTTTATAATTTCAAAAAAAATATGTAGATTTCTTGTTTATATCTTTTATTTTGAAGAAAGAATAAATATGTGTATGGCAAAAAAAAAAGTGTATTTGGTATAAGGTTTGTGGTTTGAAAATTAAATTTAAATTTTCTAAACAAAAAAATTTATTTACTATAAATAATTAAATATTATTTGTAATCTGCTAACAAAAAGCAGACTTCGGGAAGTTTATGATAAACCACTTAAATATAAACCATGTAAACCACCTAATTGTACATTTAACCAATTTAAACCAATGTAAACCAACTGTTTCACTTTTAACCTAGATATAAAAATGAAATCTACTGAAGCCCTATTTCTACTGGATAGAAAGAACTCGTAAAAAAAAAAGAGAGAGAGAGAGAGAGAGAACGAGAGATCGGTGGTTGCCGTCAAGATTCAGCCGTGCTTACCGTCAAGAGTTCGCTATTTGAGGTCACCGCCGTCAGCGCTTGGTCCCTTCTCTATCTCCCTAGCTGATTCGAATCCCTTTCCTTTATAGTTCTCTGGGTCGCCGCTGTCGTTTGAGCTATCTCCCTTGCCGTTGTTTGAGCTATTTCCGTTGCTGACGTCATAGATGTAGCTTCCTCGCTGGCCACCGTCTGAGCTGTTTTGAGAGGTAATGAAGTTTCTTATCCTCTTAAGTTTTGTGTGGTTTTCAATCCATGAAGATTATATGTTAAATCTTTTGAATGTCTCATTGTACGTATGGTTTCTTGGTCGGATCTCAGATAGTAAAACTTTAATAGTGTATGAGGTTTGCGAATCTTTCAAATTTATTCTGCGTGGGTTTAGATTCATCATTTTCTTGAGATTGTTATTAATCGGTTTTGGGTTGTGATTAATCAATTTTTGTTTATGTTTATGTTTTTCTTTCATTCAGTCATCAATTTTTTTTATGTGTTTGGCGTAGTAAATCTGTTTTGGATTGAGATTGTTATATCTGTTTGTGCTTGAATCTGTTTTTTTTTTTAATCAGTTCTTGCTTCAATTGTTTGTGTATTAAATCTATTTTGGTTTGTGTTTACGTTGGGTCAGTAGTGTCTGTAGTAAATCTGTTTTGGTTTTCTATGATTATTCCAGGACTAATGTGAGAATTAAACTGATTTTGTAGGATGAGGGTCTTGAATTTCACGGGTTTTTGTCTTTTTGTTGGGTCATAAATTTTCAATTGTTTGTGTTTTTGTTTCAGTAAGTGTTTGTGTTTAAGTATGTGTTTGTGTGTGTTTCAAAATGTGTTTTTCGTTATCAAATTTTGTTAGTAAGCGTTTTTGTTTCACTCCTTTTTTCAGTTATTAATCTGTTTTGTATTTTTATATGTTTGGTTTGAATTATTCATTTGTTTGTATTCGACTCTATTTTTGTTTTTTCAGTTCTTGCTTCAACAGTTTTTTGCTTCAATTGTTTGTATATTAAATTTGTTTTGGTTTGGGTTTAGGTTGGGTTGAAAGTGTTTGTAGTAAATCTGTTTGGTTTTCAATGATGTGTTTTTGCAGGGCTAATGTGAGACTTTAGGTGTTTTCCCCAACAGCCTATGTGATGCCAACATCAAAGCTATTAGATTTAAGCTAGCTGTCAATATATTTCACCAGATTGGTTTGAGTAAAAATGAAGCACAAGACCTCTCATTCAATATGTTAGACATGTATGATGAGAAGAAGTAGGAGTTCGCTACTAACAAGATTTTTTGGTTTTTTAGATACCTTGACTTGTTTGTAACATTGATGTATTAGATGAAAGAAAACATCTGTTCCAAGTATTTGTTTTGTAATCTGCGAACGTTGACACTTGAGCATGATGTAATGCAATTGTAGGTCCTATACTAAACCAATAAACACATACAAACAAACCAATATTGAAGAATGGCAGTGTGTAACTTAATTGCAACATATCGATTCAATCATCCAGATTATACATATCTAGTATCATCCGAAGAATTTCTTCATGTGTAATGCAATTTACATCCAACAATTTTCCTCCTTTACGAGTATCCACTAAGAAATTCCAATATTACCTCACTTCCCATTGCCCAAATATACCACAAATATGAACCATTATCTGGAATTCAAATTTTCTCCACATATTACTATACAACTTTAACTAAATAATATCTTAAAATTATACACAAGACTTCCAGAGAAACTTGCTTTAATTAAAATTCTTACAAAGCAAACTTTCAAAAAATATGTTTCGTAACTATATTTGCATAGCAGACTTCCTAGGAAATTTGCTTTGTAATATATTGATTCATTGCAAACTTCTTAGAATGTCTGCTTTGTTATATATGTATACAAAGAAGACTTCCGAGGAAGTTTGCTTTGTAAACATTATTTATGAAGCAGACTTCCCAAGAAGTTTGCAATGAATCAAGATGTTACAAAGCAAACTTCCCAAAACGTCTTCTTCTTAATTGTATTTGCATAGCAGACTTCCTAAAAAGTTTACTTTGTAATATTAATTCATTGCAAACTTTTTAGGAAGTCTGTTTTGTTGTTACGTATACAAAGAAGATTTAACAGGAAGTTTTCTTTGTAAACTATTGTTACGAAAAAGACTTCCCAAGAAGTTTGTAATGAATCATCATGTTACAAAGTAGACTTCCAAGAAGTCTTCTTCGTAAATGTATTTGTATAGCAGACATCCTAGGAAGTTTACTTTGTAATATATTGATTCACTGCAAACTTCTCAAGAAGTCTGCTTTGTTATATACGTATACAAAGAAGACTTCCCAAGAAGTTTGCTTTGTAAATTATAGTTACGAAGCAGATTTCCCAAGAAGTTTACCAATGAATAAAGATGTTACGAAGAAGACTTCCCAAGAAGTCTTCTTCGTAAATATTGGGAAGTCTTCTTCGTAAATATATTTGCATAGCAGATTTCTTAGGAAGTTTGCTTTGTAACATCTTGATTCAAAGCAAACTTCTTGGAACGTCTGCTTTGTTATATACGTATACAAAGAATACTTCCCATGAAGTATGCTTTGTAACCTATAGTTACGAAGCAGACTTCCCAAAAATTTTGTAATGAATCATCATGTTACAAAGCAGACTTCCCATGAAGTCTTCTTCGGAAATGTATCTGTATAGCAGACATCCTAGGAAGTTTACTTTGTAATATATTGATTCGTTGCAAACTTCTCAAGAAGTCTGCTTTGTTATATACGTATGCAAAGGAGACTTCCCATGAAGTTTGCTTTGTAAAATATAGTTACGAAACAGACTTCCCAAGAAATTTACTGTGAAGTCTGCTTCGTAAATATATTTGCATAACATATTTCCTAGGAAGTTTTCTTTGTAACATCTTGATAAATTTGCTTTGCTTTTAAAATATCGAAAACTATATAGCAGACTTCTGCTCTGTAAATACATCTACAACAACAAAAATTCGGGTTTTGTTGATGAAAAATTGAAAGACTTGGGTCATTTTGTTTTCAATCCTATTTAAAGTTAGATGCATTACCCACTTTAAATTGTGTTTATCAAGGTTAGAATCTCAATTTTAAAATTTTGAAAAAACTTAAATTGAGAGAAATATGGATAAGATAAAGTATGAAGTTTGATTCACAATACAACATGTTGAAGTGTTAAGGGAAAGAGGATCCAAAATTCTTGTTACAAGAGTTAAAAGAAGATCTTAAAAATGGTGGTGGGAAGTTGAGGGAAGAAGATGATGACATTTATGTTAATAAAATAAAGTTAAAATTTAATTGTTAGTTTAAATTAATTAAAATAAAATATTAAATAAATGGCATAAGTGTAAATAAATGGATTTGGAAATGTTAAAAAGATAGAAAGGGTTAGTTTTAGAAGTATTTTTATTGATAGATTAGTTTTGCATTTGTTAGATATGTTTGAGTTAGTTTTGACAATTTTCCCTCATAAAAATGGTGGTTGGAAGTTGAGGGAAGAAGATGATGGCACAAATGTAAATATTTGGAAGTTAAAGGTTAACTGTTAATTTAAATTAATGAAAATAAAAATTAAATAAATGGCACAAATGTAAATATATATAATTGAGAAAGATAGAAAAGATAGAAGAAGTTAGTTTTAGAATAATTTTTATTGATATGTTAGTTTTGCATTTGTTAGATATGTTTAGGTTACTTTTGACAATTTCCCCTACATTAATATAGTTTCACTTCATTATAATATAACTTTTGTATTTTCGAGTATTCTATATTTTTCGTTTTAGTTATTAATAATTTAAGAAATATGAAAGTGATAGAAATTAATTAATATTAGCCAAATTACAATATTTAAACTTTTATACTAAATTATGTTAGTTTTTAATTATTTTGATAAAAGATTTGTGTTTCGTTTAATAAAAAAATGTGTAAAACAAAAGATTTATAAACTGGACTACTTTTTCTTTTTAATTAAGATATTGTTGTTTTTATTTTTGTTTTTTTAGGGCAAATTTTAAAAATATATTTTTTTGAAGTGGTAATTTCAAAAACTTATATATATAAAAAGAGCTGTTTTGGCCTCCTGGATGTGTCCACATTAGAATAAAAAACTGGANTATTTTTGTTTTTTTAGGGCAAATTTTAAAAATATATTTTTTTGAAGTGGTAATTTAAAAAACTTATATATATAAAAAGAGCTGTTTTGGCCTCCTGGATGTGTCCACATTAGAATAAAAAACTGGATGTGGCACTTACATATATATACATATGTATGGTTTACGATTTGGGTTGTCTTTTTATGACCAAAATTTATCAAACAATTAGGCCAATTCGATTTAGCCCATTACCCGAAAATATTTTAGTCTGTTGTATGATATAACATGAATTGTAATCTGTAGGCCCATTGAACAAAACCCACAACAACAAAAGATTAAGAAAATGTAAAAAAACAAACCAAAAGAAAATATATATACCCCTTCTTGGTCTTCTTCCTCCAATTAACCTACTAAAATCTTTTCACCTTCCCACATTCATCGTTTACTCGCTTCCTCATCCGTGATGATCTAACAAATTCACAGTAGGTGAATCGACGATTCGTTTCCAGGTTATTCACCCTTCTTCTCTAAGCCGTTCTAAGAAATACGATGTGGGTTTTGTCAATATGGATCATGCGTATCCAGCCCAAAGCACCGCAGGTAACATTTGCTAAGCCTTTTTGAATTGAAGTCTTCTTGGGAATTATATTTTAGTCATTTTTCCTCTTTATGTTTTCCTCTGGTATTTGTGTACCAATTCAGACTATGTTATAGGTTGATACTTTTTGGTTAGATGAATGCTTAAGTTAACTTTGCATTGGCCTTTAGAAGGCTTTGCTGCAGAAACATAGAGTGTGTGACATGCATGAGATCTGGTGTGATATCTATTGATCCCGACCCACATGTGGATGCGTTTTTGCGGACATTTTTGTTTATCTGCTTGACAGTAATATTTATATCAGTCTGAAGTCTAATCTCTCTTCTCCATTGGTTTTTCTTTTATCTCCAAATTCTTCAGAGCAGAATTTTAACGAAGAGGGAGATAATGGATGCGAGTCCGAGGTGACCAGGAAACGCAAAAGAGGAACAAGTTTTGATGATATTTCACTGAATGATCAGGTAAATATACATTCAAAAGATACTAAATGGTTTCGCTTGTGTTGATGAAGTTTTGCTAAAGACTAAAGAGACTGGTACATATCCTCAGGTTGTGCCGTAAAGAAGGTAGAGCCAAGAATGCGAAGCGATAGAAGGCAAACAGGAAGTGTAGATGAAGAAGAACTAGGAATAGAGATAAAAAGGATAGGCAGTGTGGGATTTGGTTTTGTTTGTTGTACAGAATTAGGCTGAAGAGAACCTTACAAAGTGATGGAATGGGATGAAATTGGTTATTTGTTTTGTTAAGTTTTGTTTATGTTAACCAGGAAAAAAAGAAGCAATATTTGATATTGATAGTATTAGCATGATCGGCAATTTTTTTGCTTTTCAATTGTTACTAGGGACTGGAAAACAAAAATTTCCCTGGAATAGAAAATTAACAATGGTTTGCAGACAAAACCTGATTTTATTAACCAGGAAATTAACAATTGTTACTAGACTCCTCAGTGATGACTAACCAAGTGAAAACAAATCTTTAACATGAGTCACCAAAATAAAATAAAAGGTTCATTTGGAGAGATCAAAGTAACAGTTAGTAAGCACTCTACGAAGTTTATGAAAATATTTAAATTACTCTTCTAACAAATTAATTTTTTGGTTCATTCGGGCACTTATATAATTTCACAGTTTGAAGAGTTTGGTCATCTACAAAAATTTAAAATCAAATGTGATTGTGAGATTTTTCAAGCATCAACACAAACGGGTACATAAATGATTGTATATACCATAAATCATAAAGTATTGAACGAACAAGAGTAAAGTTAGAAACAAAAGTAACAAATATAATATGCACACACACACAAATTCCAAACAATTCTCGTAAAATTAATTTTAATCTTCATTATGGTAACACGTTTAAAAGTGGATCGTAAGAACTGATACACAAAAGTATACCTTTTGTATTTAACCGCAAGAGCACAGCTAAAGCGATGTAGTACTTATGGATCGAATCCATAAGGACCGATAAATTGCAAACTAAGACTAGACTCTAATTTAAAACTAGGATGAATGGTTTTTTTTATATGACTAACTACTGCAGGAAACAAGTAAATGAATTGTGGGTTTAATTAATTAAAGCAAACGCTAGGCTTTGAGAATTTCGAGTAAGAATCAAATCTGGCCTGTTTCACGTCAAGTGTCGATCGACACCTCACATATAAATTTTATGAAATCTTAACCCTAGAACATGAACAATGCAAACAAGCAATCCAACTCTCGGTGAGATTAACTATCATAGTTTAAACCCTAGAAAGATCAAATCTCTTTGAGAAATCCTATGAAATTTAAATTAGCTTAACAAACCGATTCAATTGTTCACTAACTATTCTAAACCAAGTCTCCTTGAGAAAAGATAGCTAGCTCTCCTAAGACAATTCCAAAAATTTATTAAAACTCTCGTGTATAATAAATTCCCTATGATCTAGACTCAAGGTAGCTAATCTATGAATCTAGCAATAAGAACAACTAGGTTATGAGTTAATTAATGGTTCCTAAATTAAGCATAAGGCTAACAGAGATTCTTCATAATCTAAGAAGCCTAAACCTAACTAATGAATTACTCAGACATAGCAAAAAAAATGCTTCAAAACAAGACTCATATTTCGTGTAGTTTTCTCCAAATAATGGATCCACAGAACCAAAGCGCTGTAATCAAATCCTTTTATCCTAGGGCAAATCAGTTATATTTATGTAAATTTTAAAGAACGACAATTCTAAACCCAGAAAATCATTTTCTTCAAATTGTAACTGTTTTGAAAAATTGAAAAGACAAATCTCATCAACTTTTAGAGACAAATACTTTTTGTTTTTCGACGGAACGAAATTAAACAACAGATTAATCGGAATATACCAACAAAGAATTTTGGGGATTTCTCATACAAATTATCGTTCTCTGCAGATGAATTCTATTTCTCAGTGACGTGTTTTCCATATTTCCTAATCTGGTGGAGAAAGATGTCTTGTCACATATGACGTCATAAACTTTAATAGAGACTTTTAACCAGAGCTTGACACCTAGGATTTTTTTCACAAAGTGTATTCATAAATAATAAGTAGAGGATGTTTGTCACTTTTGCTTAATAATGCATGTTTGTCATGTTTAGCTTTAATATTGTATATTTCCACTTTTAACTTGAATAATGTATGTTTGTCATGTTTTTGTTTAATAATGTATGTTTTTCATTTTCTCTTTTAATAATGTTGATTTGCTTTAATAATGTAATATGTGGCTTTCGACTATTATTCAGAGAATTCAATTCTCCAACCAATCAGTCTGCTTTAATAATGTATGTTTTTCATTTTCTCCTTTAATAATGTTGTTTTGCTTTAATAATGTAACTCGTAACTTTTATCTATTATTCAGAGAATCCAATCCTCTAAACAATCATTCTGCTTTAATAGGGAAAAACCCTGAAAAATACACGAACTCGACCATTTTTGCCAGAAAAATACACGAACTTTTTGTGTTGCCATATTAATACATGAAGTGAATTTCATTTTCAGATTAATACACAAACTGAGAAATTTTGTCTTTTCCATACACGACGTCAAAATTAATTTTTGAAAATCCAATTTTACCCTCATCTTTCTTTTACAAATCAATTTGTTTTTAAGTTTTGAATAAAACCCATAAATAAATATTTAAAAATGCAAAAAATTAAGATGAATTTTAAAATATCCTATAATATTTCATAGAGTTTTAGGGTTTAGAATCTAAGGTTTAGGATTTCCCTAAATTTTAAACACTAAAAAGTATTTTAGACCATGAACCCCTAAGATCTAACCCTAAAACCTTAAAACTTAAACCCTAATTCTTATTCAACACTAGACCCTACAGATTTTCTTATATCCTAACATTCTAAACCCTAAATTAAAACTTAGGGTTTAAAATGGGTAACCCAATCTGATTTGTAACGTTTAGGATTTTAATAATTAAGGAATTAGGGTTGAAAATTTGTAGAATTGAGGTTTAGTGTTTAATAAGTACTTGAATTTAATTTTTAAGGTTTTAATGTTTATATTATTGGGGATTAAGGGTTTAAACCCATTTTTATGGTTTAGAATTTAAGGTCTAGGGTTTAAACCCTAAAAATTGTAAAAAATATTATAGGACGTTTTTAAATTTATTTTAATTTTTTTGTATTTTAAAATATTTATTTCTGGGTTTTATTCAAAACTTAAGAACAAATAGGTTTGGGGAAGAAAGATGAGGGCAAAATTGATTTGTTGCATTTTATTATATGTTTGGAGTCCGTCTATTACAACCACTCAAGTTCTTATAAATGTGCACTCATTCCTAATTGATGTATTACCACCATAACTCTCACCTTATTACTAAAAAATATCAAAGGATCCATCATAATTTTCTTTTGATATTGAAGCTTACAAAAGGCAATCTGAAATCGAAGAGAAGTATATCGCCAATCGGTTTACAGAGTGTCAAAAGAAGATAGATGAAGACTTTGCACCTCGTATCAAAAGAAAATATTACAAGAGACATCATGTAGCGGCAAACAATTGTTTAACGATTATTTTTCCAGATCAACCAACATATGACGATGCAATGTTTTGTCGACGATTTTGGATGCGAAAGCATGTTTTCCTCCGGATCGTTGGGTACCAATCAAGAAATGACAAGTACTTCACCCAAATAGTTGATGGAGCTAATAAAGAAGGTATATCTCCACTAGCTAAATGTACCACGGCGATGTGAATGTTAGCTTATGGTGTGGCAGCACACGCAATCGATAAATACATCAAAATAGGAACATCTATAGCATTGAAGTGCCTGCGTAGATTCTGTAAAGGAATCATACAATTGTACGAGAAAGAGTATCTTCGAGCTCCAACTCAAGATGACTTACAAAGATTACTACATTCTAATGAAAGGTGGGGGTTCCCTGGGATGATTTGGAGTATTAATTGCATGCACTGAGAATGGAAAAAAAATTCCTACAGCGTGGGAAGGTCAATTTACTAGAGGAGATATGGGCACCACCACTGTTATTCTTGAAGTTGTTGCATCTCATGACCTATGGATCTGACATGCCTTTTGGATGTTTGGGCACATTAAATGATATAAATGTTATAGATCGTTCACCAATTTTCAATGATGTTGAGCAAGGAAATACTCCAGAGGTGAACTTCTTCGTGAACCAACGTCCATATAACATGACCTAATATCTAGCGGACGGTATCTACCCGCCTTATCCGACTTTCGTCAAATCAATTAGAACTCCTCAAAGTGAACCAGACAAGTTATTTGCAAAACATCATGAGGGATGTTAGAAGAACACTGAACGTGCATTTGGAGTGTTGCAAGCTTGATTCAAAATCATTCGCGAACCAGCTCATATGTGGGATATAGCCCATTTGGCTATCAACATGAGGTCATGTATCATATTGTATAATATGATCGTTGAGGATGAACGAGGTACATATCTTCAACATTCGATCAACTATGATCAATCTGAGGCAATCGGATCAGGTTTGAAAATCTTGTGTAGGCTAGATCCGAGTTGCGCTATTGAAATGTGCATCTCTAATTGCAAGCACATCTAATCAAACACATATGGGAAATATTAGGTATGTTTCGTGATTTAAGAGATTTTTTTTTATTTTTCTGTGATTTAAGAGTTTTGTTTCTTGTGAGTTTAGTCTCCATGGGTGATTTTTTTTCTTATGTATGTGTGGTTTTTAATTATCGTTGCGTGATTTATGAGTTTTATTACTTGTGAGTTTAGTTTCCATGAGTGGTTTTTAATTCTATATATGTGATTTACGAGTTGTGTCGTGTGTTTATTTAATGTACCATATTGCATTTTAAGTTTTTTTTTTTGTAATTTTTTTTTCAAAATCACTATCATTTTGTTTTAATGTACATAATATATTGTTTACCTCTTAATTATAATCAATAAAGTTCATGTGTTAGTAATATATGATCACAAAAAAAATTGTGTATGTGTGATGTGGAGTGGAAGGGTAGGATGTTGAAATTTATTAAACAAAATCATTGTATGGTGTAAAAATTGAGAGGGTGTTGAATAAGTATGTGGAAGAGAGCGAAGATGATGTGGAGTGTGAAAAGAGAAAATTTAGGATGTTGAATAAAAAAAATCAATGTAGATATTCTAACTGGAAAATGATGGATGAATTCAATATTACCTTCAATTCCTCTTCATTTTCTCCAATCAAGAAGAACGTTTCTTTCGTCTATTCTAAAAAAAAACAGAAACAAAGGAAACAAATTATACAGAATTATAATCCATTAGCGTTAGGTNTTCTAACTGGAAAATGATGGATGAATTCAATATTACCTTCAATTCCTCTTCATTTTCTCCAATCAAGAAGAACGTTTATTTCGTCTATTCTAAAAAAAAACAGAAACAAAGGAAACAAATTATACAGAATTATAATCCATTAGCGTTAGGTACAAAGAAAAATCGTAGGAACATATGGAAAAAAATCTAAGAAATAAGAAATAAAAAAAGATCTGGATCTCTCATCTGCAAAAGATTGAAGAAGCCATCAAGAAGGTCATGATGCAATATTGGATGTTCGACGATTCTTTAACAAAATAGATTGAGAAATGAGAGAGGCAGAGTTATTTGATAGTATTGTTTCTAGTTGAAATTACGGTTCTTGAATTCTATCTAAAGCTTGTAACAGTTGATGAGATTCCCAAGCAAAAGAAGGTCACACAAAAGTTCTTAGAACAGCTCCACAAAATTTTTGAACATCCATTGCAAATATCATCTTATCCACATGATGACTAATACAACTTTCAATAGACCTGCTTCCACGGAAATTTGATTTTCAGGAGTCTGTTAACATTTGTAAACGTCTGTTGACTATGTAATAATACCTCATAAGGATGATGAAAATATATATTATAATATGTTTTGACATTAAAATAAAATATAATGTTTACATTCATAAGAAATGATTTTGTTTGAAAAATACCCTTCCATAATAACAAAAAAGTAATTTTAGTGACAAAATCGTAACTGAACCAATCACACCAAAACTAAGAAGAACTCACATATGACATGAATGATGATATGAAAATAGACTCATCCATTTAGCTCATGATTAAGGTTCATCTTTGAGTGAGGTAATCCAGTTGAGAAGGAGATTTGGAAGAAGCCGTCATTAAAAATAATTTTACCCGTTAAAAGGGTTTTATAATGACGATGATGAGATCATGGCGAGGAGTACGAGTTGGTGGAGGAGAATTGTGGCGGATCTACAAATAAATGGTAATCACAAGATACTTTATACTCTTTATTCCAGTTCAGAGCTTCAATTTAATGGGTTCAATTTAGATCTTCAATTTTATTTGCTTTAGCAGATTTTGAGCTTCAATATAAACAAACGAAGGTTTGTACGAATTCATTTTTTACCTTCTCTATTTGTTTGTAGTCAAGATTTATATATAACCATTTTCATTGTTTGACATTCTTGGTGTTCGATTTTTTGGTACCATTGTAGGGAAATCTCAAGCATAATTCATTCATCTCCTCTATTTGACAAAATCATGATTCATGGAGATGGAATCGTTGAAAGCAGAGAAAGAATAACTTTGTGTTGTGGATAAAGAAAGGACGATAAAGGAGGATGAATGAGAAGTAAGAAGTTGAGAAAACTTGTGATGGTTAACGTTTAATTTCTTTAGCTTTTATTGATAAGTATAATGTATATAGCCTTTGAGAAAGGGTGTTGTCTAAATGGGTTGTGTTTGGTCTCAGTGCCTGCTTTTTAGTTCGAGAAACAAAAAAGATGAAATGAAAGAAATCATAGTTCGAGTCAAAGCTTAAGAAGAGACGGTAATTTTAAAAACCTATGAACTTGAAGATGTTGTTTCCCACACCCGAATGCTGGAACTTTGGTTGCAAGAGACCAAAAACATTATATGTTGCCTTTACGCGAGACTGAAAATTTACGGATTCCCGAATAAGAAACATATTAAGAAAGGTATATTGATAAGCTAAATATGTGTTAGCTAACAAAAACCTCGTGCTAGCTAACGACTCACTTAAGTAGTTCTATTATGGCTTAAGGATCAATCCACAAGGGAAAAATGATTCACACGTTAAGCACAATAAATTCTAATTAAGCTAAAGCTATCAAATGTTTATTTGGTTTTTTCAATTAGAGTTATAAACAAGCAATTAACTAAGTGATCTAATTAAGCAAATAACTAGGTGATCAAGCAATAAATCTTGAACAAGTAAATAAGCAAGTAAAAGCAATCAAAAAGGCAATTAAGCAAATAAAGCGAGTAAGCAACAATTAATTCAATAAGAAAAATATGGTTCTTGAGCCTAGCAATATGATCAAGGTGGCCAAATGATAAGAAAATGATGATTCACTCAAGACTATTCAGAGTCTAAGCATTTTGAACTTAAACCAATGACTAAGCCATTCTCATGGTCTTAATTACCTAATCATTCTAGCAAACTCATTAATTTCCCAATCATGATCTTGCTATCTTAGAAGGTGCTAAAGCACTTGGTTCAACTAAAAAGGGTTGGTACTAATTAGAAACAATCCTAGGCAGGGAATCACTAACTATAGATTAAGTCATTCCCATGGTCTTAATCACTATGTTAATTAATAACTTCACTAATCTCCCGATTGTGAAATTATTAATCTCCAAGCATTACTAACAAGTTTCCTATACCACTAATCCCTCTAGCATCATTTCCCAATGGTTAAAGAAGAAAAGCAAGATAATTTATTCTTTCAAGCATTACATCGAGCACCTCCCGATCACAAATCAAGCTTATGATCTAACTTAGGGATCAAGCCTAAACTAGCAATAAGACCACAAATTATATAAGGTAACAGAGCCCCCAATCTTAGATCATCATTCTCTAGCCATAAAACCACCATGATCTACTAGTTCTCAAGACCCATAAAAAGACTACTCACACATGGCAAAAGAAATAATAAGCATAATGACAACTAAATTGAGCATTAAAAGGATATTAAGAAAATGACTAAGCCAAAATAAGAGTCTTTAATTTCATAAACAAAAGATATCCAAAAGTGTTTTAGGGTTGTTTAATGCTAAAAAAGCTTAGTGTCCCATTTGCTAAAATGAGTATTTAAAAGCTTCAAAAACAGACCGAGACTATCCGAGACAACCGGGTCAATCCGGGACAAACCTTGTCGAATATGGTAAACCAAGGCAAAGTCAACTAAAAACGCAAAAAGTCAACAGAAATGTCATTTGAATCTGACAGTTAGGATCGGGTTTAATCTTGATCCAATCGATCCAGAAAACAGGTTGGGATTAGGCTAGTTTTGACAATTTTGAGCAGTCGCTTGGATCGGGTGAAGCGAATCGGGTTATTCGCTCAATCCAAGAAAGCGTTTTTCTTTCCCTTCACATCCTTAACTCCATTAAACCACACTTCCTTAGCTTCATTGAGTTCCATCTCTCTTCTTATGTTCCTTCTTCGTTTCATCCACTCCAAAAGCCTCCTATTTCACCTAAAAGGACTTAAACAAGAGCCAAAGTGCAATAACACAACTCCTAGACTCTAAATGGACTAAATGCAAAAATGAGACTCAAAGTGAACTAAAATATGAGATTATGCACAATAATGAGACTTAAAATGAAATAAACAAGGGCTAGAAACATGAATAAACACAACTTATCATATATGAAGAAAAAGAGAATTTATTACAGGGATCAATTGTTACAAATCAGTGCCACATAGGCTTCTCCATGGGCTATCGGGAATGTGATTTAATATTTTGCTATAAAGCGCAGTTAAAAAGGATCATTAAAGACAACAAGTAATTAGACGCTAAAAATTTTATCTCGAAATTACCTAAAACGAAACCACCATTTTCTCCAACAATGTTTCGCAAAATACCCAATTGCAAATAAACCTTTCAAAATGTGTATGTTCTCCCAATTTTTTTTGGGATTATCCTAACAAGTAATTATAATCTATAAATTCATTTGTAACCCTTGAATAACCCTAAGCATGACAAACAAACTACTCAGATATGTTAATTAAAGCATTCAACATAAACAAAGAAGAATACATGAAAATAGATATCCAATAAAAAAAAAAAAGTTTCATAAATTCGTCTCTCGACAACAAAGTGTCATAAATCTTTTCCCTAAAAGCTCCATGATCAATTTCTTGGTTAAGTCTCAATACAAAATAAGATAAATAATGCATAGTCTAAACAATGGCTAAACAAAACTCTATTTATAAACCTAAAACACGAATTAAGGGAAAAAGAAAAACTTCTCAAAACTTCTCGGTCAATTTATGAAATTATGGAAATCTTGTAATTTCCCATGAACCGATGTTTTTCACTTCATGAACCTATGTTATGCGTTATGAACCTATGTTTTCCAAAAATGCTTCATTTGATCCAAAGTTCCCCAAATCTCCAGTCTCGTGCAATAATATTTATATACTGAACAAGACGTTTTGTGTCTAGCGTTCAAAACCTTTCGCTAACCAC
>OVAP01003268.1:0-17099 GCA_900406295.1 Aurinia saxatilis
ATACAACTAAAACAACTCGTAAATCACAATCATAATTATAAAGGAAAACTACTTAAGTTTTGGGTGTTGAATGAATTATTATTTGGATTCATCAAAAAAATGTTTCAAGATAATAAAAAAACAGATTTTTTTAGACTTACAAAATGATTTGTAATGGAAAATGATGTTTTGTTTTCGCTAGTCCAAATGAAACGAGACTAGTCTCAATTTATAAACCATAAAAATGATGAATTTTGGTATATATATACTTTTTTTAGATAATATATCATCAAATAGTTGAGTTACAACAATTTGGTTGGAGTAAAAATATGAAAAAATTTGTATAACAAAAAAAAATCAGAAAAGAAAGAAAAGGAATGCTCACACCAATAAACTCGTGACACGTGTTCAAACAATGATCTTCCAACATGTTGAATCTTTTCAACATGTTTAATACACATGTACACCCAAGTTGATTCAACTATCTCATTGTAAGAAAAAAAAATTCAACTGTTGAATAAGTTTATTCAACGGCCTCATTGCTGATAGTTACATATCAACCGTTAACTTTATTTGGCCCCGTCCATAGTTTAACCAAAAACAATGCCACGTGTCAGATGTTGAATGGATAGAATCAGAATTTTTTTTATGCATACAAAAACCTTTAGTGCTTGTGACCTCGTGGATATGGTATTATACTATTATTATTACTATGTTGCATGCCCGCGATGTTCACGCAGATATTTGGGGTACTAAATATGATTTTTATTTTGCATATATTTTCAAAAAAAAAAAATTGAGAATAAAACATTATTTCAAATTTAATAATGTAGTAGTTATGTTAGTTTTTTTATGACCGTAGATCTTTGTCTAAATAGATTTTTAAAATATGTAATTTATTTATGACATTCATGAGTATTAAACTATGAATTTTTATTTTTTAAAAATGAAATAGATACAAAGAAAAATATCAATTTTAAGAATTAAATTGGTATACACGAATGATGAAAATATCTATTAAGTTGACTTAGCATTAATTATTGGAGGTTATAGAGTTTCAATGACTATGTTTTAAAAATATCTGGTTGTAACTCATAGTTTAAACTATAATTATTGATCTCATACATACCTTAATTTCATAACCCTTTTTTGCATATTTTAACAACCCAGAGAAAATATCATAAATCCTTTTCATAAACAATTGCAATTTTTCATTATTCCCTTTTCTTTTTATTAACCACACTTTAATCATTCAAAGATTCAAAAATAAGTTTATCGTCCACCATAGTGAACAACTGTTTTACATAAGCAAATTCTGAAAATCGGATACGTGCTCATTGGGCCAGGTTATCCGTCTTTGAGTTTTTCAATATATATATGACAAAGAGACGATATCATTCCAAATAAAGGGTTATGATAAAAAAAAAGATTATGAACAACAATTATAACTTATAAGTGAAAAGATGCAAAATAAATACGTCTGATGAAAAGACGCAATCTTCATACAACAAAACGACACAACTTTCTATTTCGGAAGTTTTTATTTGATCGTTGAAATAAAAACAATAAAAGACCGACATTTAGAATCGATTTATATAATTATTAAAACAATAATAAATGAAAATTTATGATAAATATATATTTTATGATTATTATATTTGAAATTATCAAAATAAATAGTTGTGATAAAGAAACTTTGATTAAGGTACTGATATTATAGTTGAAACGATACAAAATGAAAAATTTATTAGGAAAAGATACAATTCTTTTAAAAATGTTCAGTTATATCGAATGTTGATATATATTTTTATATACAACTGTTCGATATATTTTTATTTATTAAAAAAATAACTGTTCGATTTTATATATAAAGAAAAAAGGTACAAATTTTACGATAAAAACGTAAGCGCTCGTTGACAGTTTCTTGAATTGACATATGTTTATATTTAAAGTAAAACAAATCAATTTTCTTTTTTATTAAACACACTGTTTTGTTGATTTTTTAAAAAATATATATATGATTGGCCGGCGTTCTCTTCGTACTTGTCGACTTTCAAGAACCTCTCCGAGGTCTTCAAATTTTGCCAAGTCCGTCATATATCGCGCTATTTAAATTCAAGAGAACAAAGATTAGCTCGTGAGGCCCGTTTATTAGGTTAAAATATGTGTTATGTTCACAATGCAAATCCGGTTTGGTTTTTTGAACCGATATGAATAAAAGTGAATGTTGGTGACAATATATATATATATATATATATGTATATATAATAATAGAGCATATTGGATGATAAAAAGCGGTGTGACAAAGAATTTATCAACAAAAAAACTGAAATAGATAGAAAGATACTTGAATTCTAATATATTTTGGAATTGAAATGTGTTTAAATTTAGAGGGAAAGGGGGTGATTTTTATTTATATAAAAGACACATCGTTTTATTAAACTGAAAGAAAAATAGATCAAAGTTATAAAAAAATTGAATAGAGAAAAACGATAATAAAAAGCGGATAAGATAGAAAAAAATGTCCAGTAAAAAGAAAAACTGAAAACCGACAAAAATATTGTGATTTCAATATAATTTGGAATTAACTTGTGTTTAATTTTAGAGGAAAAAGGGCCAAATGTTTCTTTTTATAATAGACAAACTGGTTTATTGAGTTGAATAAAAAATATAACCAAGTTAAAAAACATAGAATAGAGAAAGAATCAATGATTAAAAGCGAACACAAAAGAGATAATTGATTCAGAAAAATAAGTAATTAGAAAGACACTTTCATTTCAATAGACTGGAAGAAGATTCGGTTGCAAAACTTACCAGTGTGCTTAATCCAAGATGTAATTATGTAGACATAATATCTAATTTCAAGTCTCTTCAGACAATTCTCGAGATCATATGCAAACTGAACTTCGCATAAAGGATTTTGATGCGGTTGTCCAATATTTAATTATTTAATATACATCTCTTAGATTGTATGTAAAGTTACTAAAAATAATCAACGTTCAAATTTCCTTTTGTTTTTCGCCAAGCCATATAATTACTCCATTTTGGCTACTTCCCCAAAAATTTTTTTTTATAACATTTAACTATTTAAATGAAAACAAAGATACAATACGAGTCAAAGGTTGGGGAACAGTAATGTCTGCAGAATACGTAGTATCAAAAGCAGCAGTGATTGCATTGACACGAGTGTTGGGTAAGCAGAACAAAGCATTCATCATCAATTGTGTTTGTCCTGGTTTTGTAAACACATATCAATTTCAACACTGGGAGTCTAATTGAGCGTTGAAGAAGGTGCTGCGACTCCAGTGAAACTAGCACTGTTACCTAATGGAGACCCATCTGGTATTTTCTATCATCGCACTAGTGTCTCCAACTTCTGACTTGTTTATATCCAACAACAATGTTGTACTGTAGTTCCTTTATTTCGGTCAACCTAGTCCACCGATAAGTTTTTATATGTATTCGGTTACTAAACTCTTAAACCATTTAAATCACTGTCCTTATATATTATTTTATTTTATTTATGGAAACTTATACATTAATTTCTCCCTTTAAAATATATAAACGTATTCGTTAGACGGGAATTGGACCAAAAGACTTTACAACTAATTATGTAACATACTAAATCTAACATTTGCTTCGATGCATCTTAAATTCTACATTAATTCCTGTATTTATTCTATTGGAATTTCAGTCACCTACGTATAATCTCACGATGTACATTAGTGTGTAGTTCATATGAACAGAAGCTGTATTATTTATTACTGGAACGTTTACTACATAAAATGATTTTGTTATTGTTATGAAGGTTTACTACATTAAATGTGTGTGTATTGTTATGAAGTATCAAACATTGATTTACTACATTAAACTTAAATGATTTTAAAAGCCTAAACAAAGCCAAACATTGATGAAGGGAATGAAAATGGAGAAAGAGAAATGGTGATTATTCAACACGAAACAAATCATCTTTAAGAAATTAAACAAATATGACTCCAAGAACAAAGGGTTTCAAACAAGAAACAAAGTAAAATCCTCACCAACTTTTAAATCCTCTCACAAAAATGTTTGCGGCGACATAACCTCAAGCCTGCAAATCAGAATAAAAGGAAGAAACAGAAATCAATTAGAACACGACCAAGAAAACCAAAAACATCAAAGATTATCGAAGCCTAAGGTTGGAATCAAATTCTGTTAACGATTTTATAAAATGTTCATATCAAAAACCAAACAAGCATACTGAATCAGAAATCTTACTTTGTTAGCAATGTTGCTGGAGAGCCAGTCAAGACCTTCATGCGAACCTTCACCAGTTGTTGCACATGTGCTTTGAATGTACCTGTAGAAAAAAGCAAGCAATGTAGAATGTAATAACAATGTAATAACAAATCATAGCTAGAATAAAAGTATGACCCCAAAAACAAAAAGAGAGCTCAGGACTATTAATTTTTATGTTTTTATCACGTATATGTAACATTTGACCAAATCTTTATTTATGTATAGTATATACCGTCTGACCATTGATATTCAGCCGCGTGGCTTTTTCTAGTATTTTAAAAATATATATATTTTTTTTTTGTCAAAATTAATTTTTACATATTTAAAAGTAAAAATTTATGGTCAAAATTCGGAGTATAACATTACATATGGGGTCTACTTTTGTAATGTTCTATTTGGGAAACACCTTTGAGTTTTGACATCTTTTGTTTTGGGTGTACGTTGTTTTTAGAAGGCCTACCTAAAGGCTCATTGGACATTAAATGAAATCTAAATAAACCCGTACTGAACCGTTTGACTAAACCAAATATATTCGGTGGAAGGCTTCACTTTAGTAACGTAGACCCCATATATCATGTTCCAGAATAGGGCTGGCCATAGTAAACGGATCCGAAGATCCGAACCGAATCAAACAGATTTTAGAAAGGGAACCGAATTCAAATTGAAACCGAAAAAATATCTGAACGGATCCTAAATTTTCATATATCTGAAGAACTGAATCCGAATACAATCGAACAGGTACCTGAAAATATCTGAAATACAATTATAAACATATACTATTAACTATATATAGTTAATATAACATATTAATCCAAAATTAAAATTATAAAATTGAAGATATTAATTGTTTTTAGATCAGAGTAATTGAAATATTAAAAAATAACTAAAATATACAAAGTATTAGTTATATTTATCAAAATTTAACCAAATTTTATTCAAACCAAACGGTAGCTAATTTTGGTTTATTAAAAAAAATCACGTATTTTTGGATTTGAACCAGATCCGAATTGTTTTCGGATAAAAAATTTTGGGAACGAACCGACCTGACCCGAGGTAGATCCGAACAGAACCCGAACCGGAATTTTATAATACCCGAATAGATACTAATTTCCTAGAACTGAAGACTAGAGACCGGAATGGAACCAATCCAAACCCGAACGGGTACCCGAATGCTCAACCCTATTCCAATTGGTTTTTAATAGGGGTGTTCAATCCGGTCAAACCAAATCGAACGGAACTGAATCAAACCGAAATAAATAATATGGTTCGTTTTGGTTATGCCATATTCACCATGTGGATGTGATTTTGTAAAAACCATGGATATGGATATGGTATGGATATAAACCGAAAAACCAATCAAACCAAAACAAACCGATTACTTCTAATATATCAATATATTATATATATAATTCTATTATGGATATAAAAAGCAAAAATCATAGCTTAAAATATTATATATACAATACAATTTTTACAATAAAAAATTGTATTTTTTTCTATGTAGTAATAGCTCAAGATAATCAAAGTTATTGTCGGTTTTTTGTCTTCTTATAGTTTGGTTGATTTTAATTATTTATTAATTATGTTGTAGTTGAAATCTACATAAATCGAAATGAAACAAAATGCAGTTATGGTTTTTGGTTAAAAACCGAAACTGAATCAAATCAAACCGAACCAAACCAAAGTGGATATGATATTAATATGGTAGGTAAATTTCATAAATCGGAAAACCGAACCGAAACTGAACCGAAAATCTGATTGAACACCTCTAGTTCTTATATTGTTGATTTGTCACCTAGTTTAAAGTATCTCCATTTAGGGACTCTTAATAAGTTGTTTAGAAAATATTTAAAAATTGTGTATAAAAATAATAATATTAAAATGGACGCAGTGCTTAAAACTCAAGCAATCAACTTAAAAGTTGATCTTGCTTAAATTTTAAGCACCTCCTCTATTTTTATTATTACTAGGGGTTTGGCCGTGCTATGTGCGGATGATAATAGCTTCACTAATACAATAAACAAATAAATTAATATTACGATAAATCCAAAAAATTCTATTTAAATGAAAAACTAATTATCTCTCTAATCTGAAAACAAATAAAAAATACAAAGTAACAACGATAGTATTCATTTTTTCTTCTTTAACAATTATGTAAATAATTCCATTGAAGATATATCCTTTTTGTTTGAAATTAGCATTTCAAATAATATCAATTATAATATTTGTCTATTTGGTTATTTAAATAAATATATATATATATATATATTACTAATCTTAATAAGATTTTTTTAGAAAAAATCCATCAGTAATAAATCCGTATAAAACAAAATATATTTCAAATGACCATTTCCAATTAATTAGTTATTAATAACCGTTAAAAACTAAAAGTACCAAAAACATTCAAAAGCCCATTAAGGCTTGTAGATAATCAACCATTTTTACGAACATTTCTCGGGACATTTTTAGAAGTAGACTGGATATCAGCAGACGATTGCTTCATTGTTGGCGTAGAAATTGATTTGATTGGATCAAGTGTATCATCATCCAAATGTTCAAACTTCTGTATAAGCTTTTCGTCCCCAAATATTAAATCAAGCCGTAGCGAAGATTTCTTAAAGTTGTATCATATGTTATCAGGAGAAATAACAACCTTTAACAATAAGGTCTTTCTTACCAAATATTGAACAATGATATATTACTTCGGCAAAAAACGCAACCTTGCCACAACATCAGACACAAGTTTGTCACAATACGGACAATCAAACACCGACGGCTTGCCAGATTCATGGATATCCTCGGATGGATTGACCCTTTTATTACAGACATTACAGAATATGTAATACCATCTTGGGTATGTTTCGACTGACTCAACCACGACAGAAGTCACACATTTGGTCTCCTTTACATAAAGAAGTCATAAACAGAATTAAACCATATTAGTCAAATAAAATTCATGAACAAAACCAATAACTCAAGATGACAAATATACCTCCTGCTTAATCGCACTTAACGTCATTTGAGGGTTCTTAACAAATAATTCTTCATAATAATTTATCTGATACTGCACTAAACAACATCGTCCTTTGGCAACCTTACGGGCAAAATCGGGATCAACCTTCCATGCAGATAAACAAAGGATAATGCATATTACTCGTTCAAGAGACATATATATGTTAAGGATGGGGCCTCTCATAGCTCATGTTTGTTAGTGGATTTGATGAGGGAAATATGGTGACCCTTAAGCAATGCAAATATCGACATGTACAAGGTGTCTATGGGGGCTAAAAATATGTCAACGTTTGTGTTATCTCTTGTGTGGTCTATTTTAGATCTCTTGAGCGACCCGAGTTTTCAAGAGCAGTATACCGATCACAGTATACATGTATATGTGTGTACAACTTCACCCCTAATATTTCAATATAAAAGATATCATCCAGTTTTATTATCAGAATCGTACATTGAGCATTTAAAGCTCACAAATGTTATTGCATACACAAAGAATAGATGTGTTTAATACTTTCACACATATAAATATGTATATGATGCTAGTATTCAAAGCATGATCAAGGGCACTTGGATTCGCCCTTAGAGTTTTTCCAATCACGATAGCAGGGACATTCGTCTTTGTGTCCAGAGGTGCCCGAAGGAACACAATGACACTTTTCACAACATAGATTGCAGAAATAATAGCACATCAGGTTACCTGCCTTTGCACATCTCACATCGCATTTATCACCACACCCTGATTATATATATAATCACATATAATATTTTAAAAATTTAGATAGTTAGATTCAGATGATATATATATTACTTGAAATAATTAACTAGATGAACTATACTTACCAGCATTTGAAAGTACGAAAAATGAAGATGTGAAGAGACAAAAGACTACAAGGAATTGAATAACCATGTGATTCATCTTCATTATTGGTTAGCGTTTAAACTTATATTTAAAAATTGTTTAACTTGGGAAAGATGAAGAAAAAAGTTTCAAAGAAGCAGTGATGACTTGGGTAGAAGATGGCTTATTGGCTGCAAAAAGAGGACTATTTATAACAAAATTTTGAAGTGAATCGTTTTTATTATTGTTTAATTGCTTTTAGAAAAAAACTAAAACAGGAAAGATTATATTTTTTATTCTCAAAATTTTCCCCAACAACTTTATATTAATATTCTTTTCTAAGACTTTAATACCTTTTATATATTTTGGTACAAAATTTTATCAAAAGGTAATATTTTCATATATTCTTGTTTTAAAAACGAAAAAATCATTTACCAAAAATAATGTTTTTCCCATAACTCTGTCTCCATTCAACTATCCAAATTTAATTATCTGAAGCATGGGAAGGCTAATTTTACTCTAAAATTATTTATAAAATAAAATAAAGAGAACTTAACTAGAATATGGTTAATCTTTTGAATAATTACTAGTTTGGTGTCTTTTTCATAGACTTATTAGTTAGGTGTTAATTTTTTGACAAAAGATCATTTACCTATATTAGACAACATAATCACAAAAATATCATTCTGATTTGAATAATTTTTTAAAATAAAAATAAAAAGTAATTGCAACTTATTTTACTTTAAATATTTTAAAAGAAAAACATTTTTGTAAGGAATCATAAACGTTTAACATTTGTCATCTAAGTTCTTATAAAACGTTAAGAAACAAAAAAAACTGTTTAAAAATGAAAAAAGACATTTAGCTGTAATTTTAATTGTATCAGAAAGAACATAACATTTATAGAAAAATATAGTGCAATACGCATATCCACATTACATTCATGCATGTGAACATTTTTTTTTTTTTGGGTGATAAGTTGAAAATATATTAACAAAAGAAAGTGAGAATGTACATGAAGCCTCCAAGACCTTATATAGTAATAGTAGGAAACACATATCAAAAGGCAACTAGAAGTGGCGAGAACACATCAAACGATGTTTTGACTATATATATATATATATAAATGTTTTCTACGAGTTCTCATTCCTTCAACTCTCCAGTTTTAAATTAAAAAAAAAAAAACTCTCCAGTTTTATCATTTACATTATAAAACAATTTCTGCATATTATGCTTTCTATGTAACATCTTAAAATATATAGAGGTTTAACCACATATACTCATTTGTTTTTATCTCATTAATCACATATATTTACTTTCTTTTTTCTTAGTTATTTTTTTGTAAAAAGTCTAAAATACTCCTATTTAAATATTAATTATTTATGGGTTTTAAGGTTTAGGATATAAGGTTTAGGGTTTAAAAACCCTAAATCTTAAAATCATAAACCCTAAAAAGTCTTCCCACCCCTAATAAACACTAACCTCCTAAAATATAAACCCTAAATCCTAACAATTAAATCTTAAATAGTTATTAAAAATTAAACCATAAGTTTATAAGAGTTTAACCCTAAATCCTAAACTCTAAGTAAATCATAAACTCTTTAAATTTACTAAACCATAAATCCTAAAATCCTAAACCCTAACAAATATATCATTTATAATAAAAAATATATTTGGAAAATAAAGGATATATATAATGGTATTAAAATAAAAAAGAGTGGATATATGTGATTAAAAAAGAGGTGTGGTTATATGTGGTTAGTGGGTATGTAAAGTTGGATATATTTGTCATTCTCTCAAATATATAACAAAGGAAAGGTAATAATTTTGCAAAATTAAAAATATTATTTTACTTTAAAATAGCTTGAAAAGTGTGAAAAATCAATTTCCACAAAATAGAATTCAAATTAAAATATATTGTTACTACTACGAAATTTAGTAACACGTGTTCACGATGGAAATTAAATTTGATATATGCATGTTTTAATATTTTAATATTTATAGTTCTAGAATGTGTCGAGCCATGGTTTCACAATCTCAATCGGTGTATATCTTTCCATAACCATGTTAGCTATACATTTCATCTTTTTGAGCATTAATTTCACACTGCACTTAAGCTGGCTTCAATTCATTTATCATAACCAAAAGAATCTTACTGTTTTTTTTTACAAAAAAAAACAAAAGAATCTTACTGTTAAGGTATTAAAAAAAACTTTCTAGTTTAATCATTATATAATCATAACATAGCACTCGGAAATACAAAAAACGACGAGGCACCTTCAACTTTCTAGTTAAATCATTTATATATATTGATTATCTAAATTTGTATCACTTTTCATTTAAACTCGTACAAAGTTATTAACAAGGGAAATTAGTGTTTAAAAAATAAAAAAAATCCAATATTCTCATATATGTTTCCTTTAAAACCGAAAAAGTTAATTATAAAAATATGTTTTCTTAAAAACACCCTTTTCCATCCAACTTTTCAAATTTATTATTTACATTTTAAAAGTTTCTAAACTTTTAATATTCTCCATTTGACGTCTTTCAAAAATATTAAGGAAGAAAGATAATATTTGAAACATTAAATATATATTTCATTTAAAAGTATTTATAGAAAACGAAAACCGGCGGTACTAATGATCCGGCACATCTAGGTCACTATGTGACCGACATTACCAAGGAAGCACTACTAGACGATGACGAAGATGTCTACGACGAGTCTGACTAATAAAAATATAGATTTTATTTAAATACTGGTTGTGTGAGTTTTAATGTTCAAAAGTTGGTAAATTTAATGTTTAGTTTCGAAGATGTGCTCGAATTTTTTTAAAAAAGCAAACCTTTTTCCAACTAGAAATACTTAAACCAAAAAAGGATATCGCATTTGATAAACCAAAGCAGGGATTTTGAGTTAAAAACGGTGTTAAATATTAGTGGCGTGAATTTTTTTATCCACATAATTTACCAGAAATCAGTTGCCAAAATATTATATTGTATTTAATATTTGTAAGTTTGTGAAGGATTGATGCCTTGATGGCATAGTAAAGATATATGCAGTATTCGGCATTAAGGAAGCGTCAACAGAAATGTCAATTATAGGTAACATGAAAACGAAATTATGGACTATAGTATCCAGTCAGATTTTTCAACCTACTAATTTAAATATTATAAAAGATAACTTTTATATAAGTAAAATCTGATAATACTCTTATATATACCTTAATCTTCGTCTTAGAAATATATTTTTTCTTTGCTTTTCCACAGTTGGTATATAACTCTGACTTAGAAAATATATTTATTTATTTTTGAATAGAAGAAATTAGAAGTCTTAGTGACCACACCTTCTTGTTTAATATGGGCCTCAGATAATCTGAGCTAGTGAACAACATGATCTCATCATGGATGACCTAGTACGAAACGGTGGAGTTCAAATAATTGAAGGAACAAATTAATAGTAGAAACATGTGGAAAATGCAATTTGTAATAAAATGATCGTGTGACCAAAAAACAAAAGATTGAATAAAATGAACATTTATACTAGTCGCTTTATATACAGTTGTTATTTCGTTCTCTACCGTTTTTAAAAACAAAGGAAAGACATATACAAATCCTTCTTTGATTTTTTTTTTTTTTCTTTTTTGGCATCATCCTTCTTTGATTTTTTTCCCCCATTTGTCAATGCTTTTATTTTCTTATTTTGTTTGTAGCTTTTTTTTAGACAATATTATGACGATACATCGACGATATGTACGTGAAAGGACTATTTATTAGCTGGTTCTAATTTTGTTAACGCGTTAGACCATGCAGCATAGTTTTATCCTAATTAAGTTTTCTAACTTAGAAAATATATTTATTTATTTATTATGAAAGTAACGTAAAATATGAAAATATTAATTAATTTACTTTAAGTTTTAATTCTCCGTTTTAAACCATGTAGCATAATTTGATCCTAATTAAGGTTTGGTTTACGTAATCTCAACACTTAATATTTCAGGTTTTCGTTTTTATATAAAAGAAGAAAAAAAAATTAAGTCTGCAGTCTTTATATACAAAAAAATATTTCAAGTCTTCGTACACAAATAACATGATTCATGACCCCGTGACCAAAGTTAATTACTATAGAACAAAACTAACATGGAAAGTTGAAATAAAATTATTGAAAGAGGAAAAAAAAAAATCGATTTCAGTTCAGATGAGTAATTTGTGTTCCATTCTGATAATTAAAAAATTTATGAACTCAAAATTAATCAATTGGCGGTAAGTAAATCGACTCAGGTCTCCTATACACTAATGTTTAAAGGTCCCTTTATCTTCACAGTGTTGATATTCTTCACATAGCATGGAGCCAAAAAGAAAATCTTCTGGCCAGTTCAAAAATTTATGAGACTATTTATTACGGGGCACTTGACCCACACCACAGGTTAATAATTAATTATTGAAGATGAGACTATTTATACAATCATAGCTCAGTTCAAGCAATTTTCCTCTGAGATTAAGATGACAAACGAAGGTTAATTTATTACGGGGCACTTGACCCACACCACAGGTTAATAATTAATTATTGAAGATGAGACTATTTGTTTATTTTGTTTATGGATAATACAATTTTTTTTTTTTTTTTTTTTTTCGATTNACAGTATGTCTAAGGTTATTAAGTAGTGTGTAAACTCACGGAGACCACCACCAAATTAATGGCTTTCTTTGAAAAACATCACTTTCTTCTATTAATACGTAGCTCTTTGTAACAAACTTGAGAACTGTGACTCTATCTCTCTTATATAAAGACTAGGGATAGATTTGAAAAAGAGAAATATATATATATGATGAAGGCTTAAAAGAGAACAAAACAGAATGGAGAGGGAAAGGCAAATAGGAGAAGGAAGCTCGATATCGTTGAGGGAAAAGCGAAACCTCAAGGAGAAAGAGCGACGAATGCGCATGAAAGATCTCTTCTCTTTACTCTCTTCCCATGTTTCTCCCACTCGTAGGGTCTGAATCTTCATCCCTCTATCTCTATGTATGAGTATGGCTTACAAACAAGTAGCTATATTTTACTTTTGTGTTATATAATGATCTATTATATTAAACACAAATTATATGTATATATTGTTATCATAGTTTAGTTAGGTATTATGTCAAGGGAATCAAAAGGTAAGAAAAAAATAAAATTTAAATAAGTGTTGCCCATAGGTTTTACGTTTGTGTTATATACTGGTTATAATACATTCATGCAAAGTCCTAATTAGTTAAGCTTTATTGAGTGCGATTAACTTGTGTTTTTGAATGGCTCTATCAGTTGCCGGTGCCTCAACTTATAGATCAAGCTACATTATACATGGTCCAATTGAAAGAGAAGATAAAGTATTTGAAGGAGAAGAAAAAAATGATGTTAGGAGGAGAAATCGGGAATCGTTCAGAAGGTTCATCCTCACTTCTGCCAAAACTCAGTATTCAGTCACGGGGTTCGATTATAGAGATGAATCTAGTTATCAGTGCTAACATGAAAAGAGTGATGTTACATGAGCTTATGAGTGTTTTTGTAGATGAAGGGGCTCAAATTATGAGTGTTAATCTTCAGAACTTATATGATAAGACCACTTATACAATCATAGCCCAAGTACGTAATGAACACATCGATCCACTTACACACATGCACCTGCATGTGTCATGTCTTTTTAAAATAGTTTTGAACAAGTTTTGATTCTATACGATTGATAGTCTAAATGAATATTTGCAGGCTGTCATTTCTCGGATTGGCATTGATCCATCAAGAATAGAACAAAGACTACGGAATATCATCTTTTGTTAAACTTTGTAAAGAAGCCTTATATCCCAAATCAAGTTGGTAGAGGAAAAAAAAAGGGGGACAAACGTGTCTTGTTGAGCTATTTTTGTATGTAAAATCCTCTCATTCTTTGATGAAATTCTTACTTATATCAGATACACGAATTTTAAGAAGTTTCAACTATTTGCCATGCCATTTTGCCGAGTTACCAATCGAAGGCTTTAAACATAATTTTTTTTTATCATCTTTAAAAATTTAATATGAATTAGAGGGATAATATAGATATCTTTAGTTTTCTATATACATATATTAACCTTTCTACTCATAATAACTTACGGATATTTAAAGTTTAAATTAAAATATAATCATCCATTATAATTATATTGGACAATTTAAAGAATACTACAATTAATTAAAAAAGATTTCTGATAATAACACAAATACACTACTAAAACAATATGGAATTACTTTCTCATGAGAGAAATGTAAACCCTAAAATGAAAAATATGAACCCAAACATAATTAATTATAAACAAGTATTTTTAACTTACTAATTAATTTGTAATGTTTTCGGAATTTAAATCTTGGTGTGAGTAAGTGTGGAACAAATTTTTTTTTGGGTGTGGTATTTGAAAGTATTATTGTCTATCATTTTATTATATGAACGTGTTCTAGATCCTCATATACCGTGTATGAAAATTGTGTTGTGCAAAAGAAGACTATGAGATTGAAATGATGAACTATGTCTTCGATGTGTACAGTAATTTGATGATGCCCACGCCAGATTTATTTAAAACTTCTTTTTGCTAATTGATTTAGTTAAAACTGTAAGCAGTTTTCCTAGACAAGGATAGATTTAGCTCATGGAGATTTAATTATGATCATAAGAACTAATTTGTTTAGTGCAAGAAATTAAAGGAAGATGCTATTTGGAATACCAAACTATAAATATTTCTTTGCTTAAGATTGAAATGGAGAAGAAAGAGAGTTGCACAAAGTGGCAAGTGGCAACTCCCAAAGTTATCTTGCTAGGTAGAAACCCTAATTACTACATGGGTTTGAGTCATTTGACACACACACAAAAAAAACTAGTTACATGGACATGAGTTGGGCTTTTTGTATGACAAAATATCCTGGGCTTCATACAAACGTGATGTTTTTAGGATTATCGAAAGACATCGATGTTAGTAAAATGATTTCTGAAGTATTCAATTAATCACTAAATAATGTTGTGATATTTTGATGTTCCATTTCAATATTCAAAAAGGATCACCAAAGATGTTGTCAAATTTTTATGAGTATTTTAGTTTTACTAAATCTGGCCGGGTTGGTAACATAAGTATTTTAAGATTACAAAGTTCAGAGAATTATATATATCCGTAAGTTATTTTTGGTATTTGTGAAAATGCTTTCTTTACTAATCAAGAAATCACTAAAAATGTTGTATTTTTTATTAAAATATATCATTTAAATTTTTTTTCTATCATTTCTTCATACAATAAGTGGTTTATAAGCTCGCATATTTACATATCGAAAAAGTTTCTACAGTTTATGGTTTCTATATAACTTCTTCAAAATATTTTTTTAAAAATGGAAAACCTTAATTACTTCGAAATAGTTTGTAAAAGAAAACAAAATCATGCTCTGAAAAATAAATTTCAATTTAAAATAGGTTATTACAGTAGACTTTGTTGACACATTTGACTACATAAACCAAACTTGAAACATGTATCTCCTAACTTTTTTATACCTTTTTGTTTGGGCATGTGTGGGGTTATGGTGTGACACATGCAATTTTATATATAAAAAATATATCTCTTGTCCCCTTACTTGAGAACATAAAGTTATTACGATGATTAGACTCGCTCCTAGGCTAAAACCCAAAAAGCATAAGTTTTAGGCGCCAAAATTTTAATAAGAATTTGGGACAACATAAATGAACAATTCTTTATTGTGGTCTAATGGTTCTGTTATCATTGATTGTAAATCAACTAGGGTTCAAATAACACTGAGAGCATATATATATATATATTTATATTTTAGGCACAAAATTTTATCCTACGTATTTCTAATTGCAAATGTAGAACAACTAATTAGTTATAGTATTTAAGGATTGAATCCACAAAGATAGAAATAAAATATACAAACTAATTTAATAAATTCTAAATAAATGTAAGGCAATTGGTTTTTATGTTAACTAACTGTAGGCAAACACTAAGTAATTTTTTAGGCGGTTTTGATCAATTTAAACAAATGTTAGGCCTTGAGAACTTCAACTAGACTCAATTGTGAACCATGCTGCGGACAGTGTCGAGCGACACTGATGTGGTGTCGATCGAAACCCGTAGTACAAAACTATGTAACACTTAACTCTAGAACATGAATAATCATATCAAGCAAATCCAACTCTCGCTGATACGTACTAACGTAATTTAAACCCTAGAAAGACCAACTCTCGCTGAGAAATCCTATGAAATTCAAGTTAGCATTATGAAACCTATTCAATTTGTTCACTAGCAAACCTAAACCAAATCTCTTTGAGAGAAGATAGCTAGCTTTCTTAAAATATGTTCCGGCAATTTATCAGCCGTCTCATGCATGATAAATTCCCTATAAACTCAAGATGGCCAACCTAAAGCATAGCATTAAGAACAATCTTAGAGAAGAGTTAAATCTACGGTACATAATTTAAGCTATGGTAAACAGAAAATCATCATAGTTTAAGAACCTTAAACCTAACTAACAAACTACTCAGACATAACTAAGCAATTCATCATACAAAATCAGTGAAACTATAAACTGAATAATACTCAAATAAAAAATAAAAGGGTTTAGAAAAATTTTCTCCCTTACAAAACTCTATGAGAATAAGAATATTATATGAGCCTAAATAATGGCGGTAGAAAAGTATTTATATGGGACATGATGGATTTTAGAATTAGGGAATTATCATAGAAAATTTAGGAAAAAATCTTGATTTTGAGATTTAGAAAATATTAGTGAATATCCGTAGGGTGTCGATCGACACTCCCTTCTGATATTGCCAAATTTCTTCGTTTCCTTTTTCGCCTCTCCCAGCTTATTCTATTTTGCTCCATAATTTTTCTAGATCCTTTCAAAACTCGTCCATACATCTAAAATTACTCTTTTGTACTTTAATAATAATAATATAGACTCTAAAATAAATATATATATATATATATATAT
>OVAP01003269.1:0-16807 GCA_900406295.1 Aurinia saxatilis
AACACCTTGCAAACCAGGGAGAACCGCCAGCTTCTAGAGATCTAGGAATCAACAAACGCTTAGAACCCTAGCACTAAAAAGGATAAAAGCAAGAGCAAGAAGGGAAGAAAAGGAAAACAAGGAGAGAAAGGAGAGACCTCTCACGGTGAAAACAGAGAACTATCAACCGGAGAGGCCATCGAAATTTTGGTAAGGAGCAGCTAGGGCGACCTGTGTTGGGAGAGAAGAGCCGCTCAAAGGCCGAGTCTTTGTCAATATTAAGGAAGTGATTAAATTAGGAAAAAAATTTCACAAAACTTTAAAACTTCATAAACTATTTAATGACTTCAAAATATATATATATATATTTTATTTTTTCAGATGAATATATGAAACCAAAAAAAAAAAATGTGTCATTTGACCATAATATTAAAAATTTTGGAATTACAAACTTTAACTCTAAAAAAAAGAATCAAAAGTCTAATCATCTCGACTAATAAAGCTCAAGATTTTTAGGGATCAGAAACTCATAAATCTCGATTTGAGATTTTGAGGAGTTGTCCGTTACGCACGAACCAGAATAAAAACAGATAAACCTAAATGACTATATGTAAATCACACTTCAACCTTCAATCACTAGTCCACACTTACTTTTATAAACCAACAAAATCTTCTTATGTTCTAAGAAACTCCTACAATTAATTTGAATACCTTAACTATTATTATTATTTATTGTCCGAAATTTTAATGAGTGATGAAAATGAATGTAACTATATAAAACGAAACTGGTTCTTTCATATTCTTTTGTATTTGCTTTCTTTATTCATTTTAACTGTATTTTTGTACTATTCAATAAATTTCAATTCCATATCATCCACATCCCATTTTTTTTTTTTTAATTTCGCTTATTGAAAAGACAAAAAAAAAATCATAAATGGCACTATTCACAAGTGGTAACTATTCAACCTTTGAATTCCTCAAACGTTGTCGTTTATCTCTTTCCCTCTCTCTTCTTCTCTTAACACTCAAATCAAAACTCTCTCTCTTCTTCTTCATCGCCGGAAAAATGATGAACTTTAACGACGACGACGACGACGACTTCCAAATCCCACCTTCTTCCTCTCAACGAAACCCTCTCCAACCAACAAACTTCTCCTCTCATCGTCCTCCTCCTCACAAGAAGCGTAGATTGAGTCTTAATCCAGGAAAGGAGAACATTCCTCCTGTTTCGAAATCTAACTCCTACCCAGATTTTAAAACGGGGAATTATCATCTGGGTTCGGATCTGTTTGATTGTGTTCCTTCGAGTGTTGATTGCTCTGTGGTTGAGAAGAAAGATGAGTTTTTTAAGGCGAATCGTCAAGGGTATTTTAGTAATTCGGTTGAGGGTAGGTTGTTGAGGAAGAGGGTTAATGTTAGTGTTGATGATGAGGAGGAGGAGGAGGATGAGTGTGAGCTTGATGTGTTGATTAGGCTATGTTCTGAGGGTGAGAGTGGAGAGTGTAGTTTAGGTTTGATTCAGTGTCCGTTGTGTTTGATGGATATATCGGAGTTGAGTGAGGAAGAGAGGCAAGTTCATAGTAATTTGTGTCTTGATAAGGCTCCTGAGCAGCAAGTAAGGTTCTTTCTTTGTTAAATTTTACTACTTTATGTGATTGATTTTGGTTTGTTGACTTGTGAATTTTGAATTGTAGGAGGATTCCTTGAGGAAATGTGAGGGTTTGATTGAGGATTCTGTTGATGATCCGGTTACGCATCCTCAGTTAGTTGATGATTTGTCTCCGGTGATTAAGTGGTTGAGGAGTCTTGGTTTAGCTAAATTTGAAGATGTTTTTATTCGTGAAGAGATCGATTGGGATACTCTTCAGTCACTCACAGAGGAGGTAATAGAATACCATAACGTTTATGTATACATAGCTTACAAAGACGTACAAGATTGGGAATTGACGAGGTTATATTTCAACAGGATCTCCTGAGCATAGGTATAACATCACTTGGTCCAAGAAAGAAGATTGTGAATGCACTTGGTGCACTTAGGGAAGAAGCCAATGCATCTTCAGCGGAAGCGCAGGGACAATCTGTTGGTACAAGTTACAATGTTACAGAGAGACAGAGGGAGAAGTCAACCAGTCGTAAGGCGAGTGAGCCTAAAAAAATTACTACCAACAAGCTGATTACAGAATTTTTCCCTGGTCAAGCTACGGATGGCACGAAAATTCGGAAGCCTCCCAAAGAACCGGTGGTAGAAAAGAGTCCATCAGATTCGGGTTGTAGACGTGCTGTGAGAAGAAATGGCAACAATGGAAAATCTAAAGTCGTTCCACAGTGGAATTGCATTGCGGGGACAACGTTTCGAGTGGTAATTCTTCTTAACAAGTTATAAGTATGATAGATGAATTAAACCATAGTACATATTTTCTCATTTCTCATTCAAAGCAACTATGCACATGAAATTAGACGTCAATTTTTTTGTGTGTAGTGCTGAATTATCATGTTTGGTGACATTCTGGTGTAATTTATGTATATGCAGGACGCATTCAAGTACCTCACACGCGATTGCGGCCATTGGTTTCTTACCCACTTTCATCTCGATCGTAAGTAGACTGGTATTTCTTAATTATAATTGTATATTACATGGCCTGCATAGTGGAGTTAAGGCTTAAAGTGTGTGCATTTTACAGATTATCAAGGTCTTACAAAATCATTTAGTCATGGAAAGATATACTGTTCCTTAGTTACTGCGAAGTTAGTAAATATGAAAATTGGGATTCCTTGGGAGAAACTACAAGTCCTGCAGCTTGGCCAAAAGGTTAATATTGCAGGCACTGATGTGACATGCTTTGATGCAAATCACTGTCCGGGGTCCATCATGATACTCTTTGAACCAGCCAACGGTAAGGTACGTGCTTAATTAGACATTCCAGTGTGTATTCATCAATATATATTTACCTTTCCATTCACAAAATAATCACCTATGGACTCTGTTGATTTGTATAGGCTGTTCTACATACGGGTGACTTCCGCTATAGCGAAGAGATGTCAAACTGGTTGATTGGTTCGCCTGTCAGCTCTCTTATCCTTGATACTACGTACTGTAATCCCCAGGTTAGTCATGCATCAATCTGTTGTAGCATCTAGAAATTTCAAGTTTCTCAACTTACACACATTAGGTTGTATCAGTTTTTGATATCCAATGCCACCATAAGTCTTTCTACGTGATTCCTCTCTTTATGAGATTTATTCATTTTGCATTTACGGTGAATCAAGCAGCAGCTTTAGGTCCCTTTACCATTTTTAGGATACGTTTTTTTGTTCTCCTTTCAAAATGATTTCTATGATTGGTTTGATCAAATGCCATCATTTGTTGCAGTATGACTTTCCAAAGCAAGAGGCGGTGATACAATTTGTTATTGAGGCTATTCAAGCCGAAGCCTTTAATCCCAAGACCCTTTTCTTAATAGGAAGTTACACCATTGGTAATATGTTCTCTCTCCCTTTTCTGAATCGATATATCATGTTGCGACATGCTTATTCGGGTATCTAACTTTTCATCTCTTTTCATTTCAAAGGAAAGGAAAGGCTGTTCTTGGAAGTTGCTCGTGTACTACGTAAAAAAGTCTACATCAATCCTGCAAAACTAAAACTCCTTGAATGCTTGGGATTCTCTAAGGAAGATATGCAGTGGTTTACAGTGAAGGAAGAGGAGAGCCACATTCACGTTGTGCCCCTGTGGACACTTGCCAGTTTCAAACGGCTAAAGCATATAGCTAATCGATACACAGTAAGAAACAACTATGTTGTTTGACTGTCAAAAGTAAAAAACTGAATGCGATTTTATTTTGGCTAAGTTGTTATGCGATTTTTCTGTCCTGCAGAACCGATACAGCCTTATTGTTGCATTCTCTCCTACTGGCTGGACATCTGGTAAGACCAAAAAGAAGTCTCCAGGAAGAAGGTTACAGCAGGGTACAATAATAAGGTAACTGATTCGCCTTCCTCAAGCCCTGTGGTGAATTGAGCTCAAACTCATGAGCCTAGGAATCTTTATTTATGTTTCAGGTACGAGGTTCCTTACAGTGAACATAGTAGCTTCACCGAGCTGAAAGAATTTGTGCAACAAGTGTCGCCTGAAGCTATCATACCGAGTGTTAACAACGATGGACCCGACTCTGCAGCTGCAATGGTGTCTATGTTGCTTACTTGATCTCTGATTTACATCTGCCAATAAGCTCATTGGCTACTCAAGTTTCCAACAATAGGCAAGCCTCCTCGTCTACCAGTAGTGCAGAGAGTGTCAAAAATCGACTAAGGAAGTAGATGTATCATATTATAATGAAATGTAGCAAATGTAAACACACGATTATGTATTGTCTTCCTCACCAACTCCAAAGAATTGATGTCATGAAATATTTATGTTATATCACTCCTTTTTAGTCTGATTTCCTCAAAAGAACCAATACTATAATGTGATACAAAGTCTTCAAATATAGAACAACAAAAAGCCTTCAGAACAGAGAACAACTTCTATAGTTCAAACTTCGAAGATGAAGAAATAGATTACATCAACCGAATACGTAACACAAGATCAAGCTCACGGAATAATTGATTTCGACATTAGGTTCCTTAGTTGAAGATATTACACAACATAAAAAATGCAAATCTGTTACAGATCCTACACACAAGTTCTCTAGATAACAAAGAACAAACCATCTCCGCAGCGATATGTTCTTCATCCACCGTGCAAGGTGGAGATGAAAACGATAACATCTTTGTCTTCAATTGTTGTATCGAGCTGACCAGTTAACTCCCAATCACAGTCATTCACCAGCACAAGAACTCCAGGTCTCCTGCACAACAATTTCGTCTGATCAAACCAAAGTAACAAACATTGAGCTTGACAAAGAAGTAGACTTACACAGTATCTCCTTTTAAGAACATTTCAGGTCTCTCTTTGATCACATTTGTACGAACCCAAGTAAGCAAATCCTTCATATTCAACTAATCCAAGAAACAAAAACCAAATAAGTAGAGAGAAAATCACAAGCTTCATATAATCATATAATGACTCAAAACTTTAAGCTTACATTATCTTCTCCATTAGGCAAATCAACATTCACTTTATGAATCTTTTCAGAATCACAAAGCAGCTCTAAACCACCCCTACATATCAAAATGAGACAAAATTAATCATTCTAAAGCTTCAAATTCACCATTACAAAGAAGCAATCAGAATAAGCATGACCCACAAAAAAAAAAAACGAAATTTTACATAGAAATCGAACATATTACCCGAATTCAAGAGTTAATTGCATCCTCGTTGATGTTTTCGCAAAGAAATCAAATCCAAAAACCCTAAGCTTTTCTAGGGTTTTTCCAAATTCGTCTTACACTGCGTAAGATCAACGATGAGAATCAACCAATCACTAATCTCTGTAACGACGTCGTTTTTTGTTAGAAGATATAATGGGCTTTTTTAATTGGGCTTAAGATAAGGCTTATTACTTTCCCCGATAAATACTCCTCTGACTCATCGCATCTCCACCGTTGCTTTTATGAACTAATACACATCAACGGACAGGATTTAGTTCTTATTCTGACTACAAAATAGATGATGATGCCTGGTGCTTAATTCAGCAATCACCAAAATTTGCAACGAAGACCCAAAAAAAAAAATTGAATCAGAGATTATAACTCTTGAATTTTTGAGAATTGAAATCTCTGTTGGTTTTCAAATAGACCCTTCAAATTTTTCTTTGTTTGTGAAGCTTCAATGGAAGCTTATAAGCAATGGGTTTGGAAGAACAGAGAGTATGTTCATTCCTTAGGATCTTTTGCTAACGTAAGATTTTGATTTACTTGAAGATTTGGGTTTGTTTTGTTATTCGTGTTGATTTCAAAGTTTCATCATTTATATGTTTGGAGTATGATTGGAGACAGTTTAATAGTGGAATTAGGTGGATAGTGGATTTAATGTGATTGTGATCTCGAGGTTTCTGGAGTTGTGAATAGCTGTGTTTCTATGTGATTGATTCGTTAAGGATTTGGAATTTTGAAGTGTTACATTGTTTTTTTTTATTATGCTTTGGAGAGTGGTGTTTAGATACAGTGGTGTAATTTGAGATTGAAGCGTTTTCTTAAGTGGGTTTAAGGAAAGTTGAAACCTTTGCACTAGCTTTATAGTGGAATTAGTAGTGTGATTCTTTAAATCGATTGACGAATCTTGGGGAGGGTTTTGGAGTTGTGGAACTTTTCACTAGCTATTACTAAGGAACAATTTTTTTTTGTTCTGAGTGTATTAAGTGTGATTGATTTGGTTGCAGGGATTGACATGGCTGCTTCCTGAGAAGTTTTCTGCTTCAGAGATTGGACCAGAAGCAGGTTTTGTGAAACCTTTGGTAACATTTTACTGCTTTTCAATCTTAGATAAATCGATTTCTCTTATCTCCGTTTAGCTCATTAAGTGTCTTTTAGGAAAGGAACCCTGATACTCGTTTACTCGGTTCTCAGATCGCATACTTTACTTGTAGCTCACATGTTTAGTATCCCAAGTCTTTGATATATCCATCAGAACATTCAACTTTAGTAACATGTTACTGCTTTCAATTCTAGAAACCTATTCATCTTCTCTCTGTTTAGCTCCTTAAGTGTTATCTAGGAAAGGAACTTGTGCTTTGAATATCTTATGCTCATTTTATCACTTCTCAGATAGCATATCTTAAATGTTTGATAAATCTACCAGAGTGTTTATTTTGTGTGTCTCTCTCTTGTGCTTTTAAGTTCAGAAGTGTGATGAAAGTTTTTGTAATTTTATATGTAGTAACTGCTTTTCTGGGCATATTCACAACTATCAATGAACACATAATTGAAAATGCCCCTGCACCCCGTGGTCATGTTGGGTCTTCCGGGACTGATTCATCCCTTTCTTATCCCCTACTCATCGCCATCCTAAAGGACTTGGAAACAGTTGTGGAAGTGGCAGCTGAACACTTCTATGGAGACAAAAAATGGAACTTCATTATTGTTACTGAAGCTATGAAGTAAGCTTGCTTTTCTCTGGTCACTTTGATCTAAACAACATACTTACTTAGGTGGCATTTTGATATCTGGAAAATGTGAATTTTCAGGGCTGGCATTAGGTTAGCCTTGTTTCGGAATAGTGGGTATAAGATGCTACTTCAAGGAGGGGAAACACCTAATGATGAGAAAGATTCTAACCAATCCGAGTTGCAAAATAGACCTGGTAGTTTGGATAGGAACAACGGACCTTATAGTTTTGGAAACCAAAATCAGCAAAATCCATGGAACTTTGAAGGACGGGCGATGTCAGCATTAAGTTCATTTGGTCAGAATGCAAGAACAAGAGCACCAACATCTCCTTCCTTGAATTGGTCTCGAAGGATTCAGCATCAGCAAGCAGTGATAGAACCTGTGATTGTCAAAGAGAAGCGAAAAACGCTCTCTGAGCTATTATCTGAGAAGGGCATTAAAGGAGCGTTGTTTGCAATGGGTGAGGTTATTTTCATAACAAGACCGCTGATCTACGTTCTTTTCATCAGAAGATATGGAATCCGGTCTTGGATTCCTTGGGCTATATCGCTTTCCGTAGACACTTTGGGAATGGGGATTCTTGCAAATTCGAATTGGTTCGGAGACAAGAGCAAACAAATTCATTTCTCTCAACCTGAAAAGGACGAGGTAAGTCTAGGAACTCAACTGCATTAATGTTGAACCAGTTTAACTAAATTCCCTTGCTTTCTTTTCAGCTTAGAAGACGGAAGCTGCTTTGGGCATTGTACCTCATGAGAGATCCATTCTTCACCAAGTACACAAGGTTAGTGTTCTGAGTCACATTTTCTTAGCTTGGAGTATCTAATCCGGTTTTTAGGCTTATGAATATTAGAAGCCTAGAAGCAGTCAATATTTAGCTTCAATTAGTAACAATTAAAACCGGATTGAGCATCACTAGGTTTTGGCTATATAGCTTATGCTATCTCGGTTGATAATAAACCGATATTTGTCACGCGATTGCAGGCAGAAGCTAGAAAGCTCTCAAAAGACGCTAGAACCAGTTCCATTGATCGGTTTTCTCACAGGTTTGCTTCAAGACTACCATTTTCATTCACAGAATTCTCTTACTTTACTTGCATTATCTTACTTTCTTTCGTCCGCTCCCTGACTGTTTTTGAAATTGCAGAGAAGCTTGTAGAGCTTTTGGAGGGAGCTCAGTCACGGTACACTTATATATCAGGATCATGAGCTTTTTATTCAGGATGTTCGTTTATCGCCTTTGTTTCGAATGTTTTGTTAGATCTTTGAAAGGCTAGTCCAGAGTCATAGGGAAGAAGATGTTTTCAGGCTTTTGTAAGCAAATTTACGTTTATTACAGTTAGGACATACAATCACAGACACAAATGTATCTGGTGATGAGCTGTTTTATGTCTAAAAGATGGACCCAATACCAATAAATAAAACAAAGCATCAATGTTACATCAAACTTTTTGCATTTATTATTACCATTTCACAGTATAAGAATCTTTAATAAGTTAATAAGTAGAAACAAGAACGAATTTTCATTTCACTTTGATGGTAGAATTTGGTTAATATGTACATTACACTTCTCTAATTATTGTTTAGTTTTTAGCAAAAGAATCAGAAACACAAATCATATTGCTGACGTGGCGATATACTCATCGATGATTGTTGGCAAAAGTTGGTATGTAGCCAAAATTACGATATTATCCTTTTCAGTGGTGGGACCGAATCTGTTACCACAAAAAATGTGGAACCCGCTCGGTTTAAGTCCGAAGATTACCGGCTAAACCGTATTTATGTCTGGTCCGTTCGTCTGTAGGCCACGTCACAAAGAGAGTGGTGGGGTCTAATAATTGGGCCTTGTCTTCAACATTGAGTGGTGTGACCGGCACTGGGAGAGTAGGGTCCAGTTTAGGCCCACTTTAACCCGATTTCGTTTCCTAGCCTTTTCTTTTTCTTATGGTAGGTCCCTACTCTCTCTGTTCAAATTGTTAGGTACTGGTTTAAAACCGGTTTGAGTTTAAATAGTATGTTACTTACTACATTATCTGAATCAAATTGGAAATGAACTAGTTTGAATCGTTAATAGTTACTATTCTAGCTCTAGTTTATTTAATTTTCGGGTTCGGTTTTGTTCTTTTAATTATCTCATTTTTCTGAAATGTATAGGACCGGTTTAGTCGAAGGAGAATAGGATTTTGGAATCCAGGAAAAGGATTATTCCATAGACACTAACATCAACTTTTGTTTTGGTGGCGCAGCCTTGTGACCTACATCAATCAATGGGGTCCAACCCAAAGTATGGGGAGTTTTAGCTTTTTGTTTATAAAGAAAACTTTTTTCTCTTAACCCAATTTTATACTATTTAAAAAAAAAATCAACTGTTAGAAAAAGATTTAAAATTTGACGGGTTAAATACACAAATTGTCAATGAAAAAATGGAAAATTTATCCTTTGTAAGATTTTGGTTATGAATAAAAAAGAAATGGATAAATCAGTACGGATGAAATAAATCAAACAGTTAAAATATATAGAGACAAATAAAATGCAACAATGTGTGAATCGTTTTAAAACCTTAAATTTTGAATAAAAATATAAATAAGAAAATCGATTTGTCTAGTTTGGTCCACTCAAAAACCACAATGAATTTATTCTTCCCTACACAACCTTAGATTCATTCATATGGAAGATATAATAACCAACTTTAGAGAGAAAAAAAAAAAAACCTTGCATTACATACATTGCACAATCACGTTGCAAAATTTAATTTACTTGATACTTCAATAAATTATTACCAGCATCTTTCAGGATAAAGACAAAAGAATTACCACACAGTAAGGAAAAAAAAAACATTTTTATTAGTAAAAGTTTAATAAAAGTTCACTGGACCCCCACACTATACAGCTGGTCCCATACAATCGAAAAGATAGAGTAAAAAATGAAACGGGATCAAACCACGTGTCGAAATCTAAAACGCTCTCTAATAAAGCATCCGTATTCTCACTTTCTTCTTCCACCTATATATAAACCAGTCACATTTCACTTCTCTTCCTCTCGACGTGTTAACGCCGTTAATTTCAGTCGTTCATTTCAATCTCCACCGTCCATTTTTTTAATTTCAATGGCTACGATTCAAGAGCCTAAACCGGAGCCAACATCATCAATGTCTCTAGCTCCTCCTCCTAAACCGGAGCCACCATTGAAGAGAGCTTCTACTAAGGATCGTCACACGAAGGTAGAAGGAAGAGGGAGGAGGATACGGATGCCCGCCACGTGTGCGGCTAGGATTTTTCAGTTAACTCGTGAGTTAGGTCATAAATCCGACGGGGAGACGATTCGTTGGTTATTGGAAAACGCTGAACCGGCTATTATTGCTGCGACCGGTACGGGTACTGTACCGGCTATTGCTATGTCGGTTAACGGAACCTTAAAGATACCGACCACGACCACGACCAACAACAACAACAAGGATGATGAGTCTGAGTTTGGGGAGAATCAGGCTAGGAAAAGACGTAAACGCCCTGCTAATAGTGAGTATATTGATGTAAACGACGCCGTTTCTGTCTCGGTTTCTTCCGGTTTAGCTCCGGTTACTGCTCAACCGCAAGGTATGATTCCGATGTGGGCGATTCCCTCTAACCAGATGATTCCGGCTGTTGGTACTTTCTTCCTTGTTCCTCATGTTACCGGTCCGGCGAACCAGCCTCAGCTTCTAGCTTTTCCGGCCGCTGCCGCCGCTGCTCCGCCGTCGTCTTATGTTCAAGCTTCTTCGGTTCAAATGTTAACCGGTTCGGAAATAACCGGTTCGAAACAATCGGTTATGGCTCCAAGTTCAAGCTCCGGTACGACGAACATGCTTAGAGACTTCTCGTTAGAGATTTACGACAAAAAAGAGCTTCATCAGTTCATGACGACGACGACAACAACTACAACACGGTCGTCGTCGAATCACTGAAGGAAACGACGGCGTTTTTAGAGAAGACACGTGGGGAAGTGCACGTGTTAAGTGGGGCTAGATTTTAGGCAAAAATTGTGGGGTCCATTTCATTGGTGGGTCAACACGCACCAAAAACGAAAAGAGAGGAGAAAGGGGGCCACATGGCTAGAGCCAGGTTGGGTTTGTGGTCCCTTTAGGGTTATGGGGTGGTCCGGTTTGAGTAGTGGGACCAGGTTTAGCATAATTTCGAAGCGTTTTTGGTTTTTGGGTGTGTGGGACTCACCACTATGTTTTTCTCGACTTATTGGGACTTTGTAATTAGAGAATTTGCCAAAAAGATTTATTTAAGCTAATAAACTTTAATTTAAGTCATGGTCCACTCAACAACAATTGTGATATTGATGTTTTTGTTCTAGAGAGTACATGACTTCACTACGATTAATTCCATAATGTAGTCGTGCATTCATATTCAGATTATGCAACTGGTCTTAGTTGTGTTTAGAACCAAAATGGCTTTTATGAAATTTTGTATAATGTGTTAAGTCGTTTTGATTACTATTTGGTTAATCACTCAATGCCTAATCAAATACTTCATTCTTCGGAAAGTGTTGTAGTCCACATAATTATGTCGTTTTCTCGGTATATCTCTAAACGAAGAAAATCAATTTTTGGATTTTGTATCAATTGAATATATTATCTAATATTTACATTGATCTTGGAATACTAGTTGAATTTGGTTTCAGAATCAGCTAATTACCACACACAAAATCTTAACTATAATATGTAAGAAAACAAAAGTTTTATCTAACTCTAATGTTTGTTTTCAAAGATTATCATATCGCTACTTTTGAAATTATTTCATTTTTTTTTTATAGAAGTGTCAAAAGCTATTAGCTTTATGATTCCTTTTTAATCTTCCATAAAGCCTAGTCCCGTGTATGAATGTGATATATTGGCGGGTCCTAGCAAGCTAAGCTTTGTACCACTAATACGGCGTCGTTTCGTGGGACCTAAAAAATAAAACCTTCCCCACTCAAAATGACACGAGTTGGTCACCACCAGTTGGCATGGGGACCTACTACTGCCAATCAAATCTTCACCGTTCACTTTATATCATCTCGTCCTAACCGTTGATTCTATTCCAATTGTGTGAGTAATTTTCTCTGTCTTACCTCAAATCTCAATGCCAGAGAGGATTTAACTATAAGTACCATTTTATTAATGTTTTGATTTTAAAGTGTGGTAGCTGTTTAAACCACTTAAAACCATGATTCTTTGATTTCTCACCGTTCATTTTAAATTTTGTAAATGTGTTTTAGATATTTATGAAATGAATTATTGGAGACCCAAATCAACTTGGTGAATGGAAAAAAAAAGGTCCAGAAGAGTTGGCCATAGGAGGAGTCCACGTGGACTTTGACATGTCGCTCTCTTCTTTTAAATTCTAGTGGACCATTACATATTGTAAAGTTCATTCATCAAAAATACAAAAATACAAAAATCAAATCACTCCAAATTATAACAAAACAATGGTTTAAAGATATAAAATTTATGGAGATATTATTAACACTCATCTCATGTTTTAAATCGATTATAAATACGATAAATAGACTACTATATTTAAGGCTGGTCGAGTGATCAAATCAAATTACTAACTTTAAAGCAAATAAAAGAAAATTTATGCTTTGGTGTTTGTTTAGCATAAAGCCCAAAGAAAAAAAATGTATGTACTTACATAACATTTAGGTCCAATAAAATTATGGCCCATTAATATGCAGGCCTGTGGTACACTAACTAGTTTAGCGTGTTATCTTTTTGACACACGTTTCGAGTCAATGTTAGTAGATTCTGACACGTGCTAACTATATTGGTATGTCGACCAAATATGTCAATTAGGGGATAGATTGTTGATTAAGATTTACTATTTTGAACATTTTTTTCTGGATATTGTTAAAAACCCTATTGTTAACAGTTTTAGAATATTCGGATATTAGCTATTTTATAAATTTTAGATATCCTTATTATTTTGACAACAAATCTACAAAAGAAAACAAAAAAAGAAACATCATTGTATTATTTTAATAGATGAACTTTAGATGCTTGCTTAGAATAACTTTGTTAGTCTATAGAGAAGATTTTTAAGAACTCAATCGGATATAGATATTTGAACAAAAATACTTATTTGAGACTTTATTAAAATAAAATTTCTTTCCACAAAAGTTCTTTAATAATTAGCATTCAAATCAAATCCTTTATAAGTAGAGAAAAATAAAAAACACGTAGTTGTTTTAATAGTTGGTCAAAAATTCAAATACTATAAGATTTACTCCGATAGTTGGAATTTTATAATATACTTTTCCATTCAGGATTAGTGATGAGTTTTTTTATGACAGTCCATGCCGATTCCATGTGCAATCATAATCTTTATATAAATCATCTTTGTAATATAAAAAAATTCGTCTTCGTTGACGAAAAATATTATCGTGGCCCCTTGTAATTACATCATTGATTCCACAATCTATTTTACTAATCTACAGCTGCCATCCAAACAGTTGTTCCCTACAATTCTAATTATGCTTTAAAATATACACTAGCCACATGTAGAAAACGCTTTGGTAAAAAATTGGTAGAGATATTAAGATTTTACATCAAACTTGAATATGGGTTTTAAAACAAGTAGACTGTATACAAATTACTAACAAATAGACTACGAAAAATTCACTCATGTAACATTTTTTTTAATTAATCTTCGATTCGGTTTAATTAGAATTTATGAAAATTAGAGTATCATTACGAATTGGAGTAGGATATTTGTATGTTTTAATGATTTGTGGATTAACAATTTATGAGATTTTGTGAAAGAGACCGAATCACTAAGTCATGAACTTTGCTATCGACAACCAAGTTGATTTTAACTACACATAAGCTAGAATGACGGTTCATGTAGACAAAGTACGACATGTTACTCGTTATATATATAAAAAAGTGTTTTGAATGAGTGATTATCATTTTGTAAGAAGTTAAAAATAAATATTATTTTACTATAATGTATCGGAATATAATATATTTTTTTTAAATGTTGGTAAATGAATTTAAAATATCATTCTTGAATTGAGTTTGTGATGTTTTAGTACAATTTCAATCATGAGGCGGTTTTAGTTTGATGAGTTTGATTTTGTATTCAAAACATTTTTAAGATACTATAAAAAAAATTACTAATATCTTTTATTGAGTTGTTTTGAAGATTAAAACAACCATGAACCAATTTAAAAATTAATTTTTGCGATATGACTGTTTAAGAAACTATGAAATTGTTACATTTTCAGGAAAAAAAAAAAAAAGATTGGTGTATTAATTAACGAAATTGATATCTCAATTCTAGTGATTTTCAAAGATGATTTATTATTGATTTGTTAAACTATTACAATAAATAAATATTTGTTGTATTTTAAAAAACATTGAAAAAACAGACAAATGACATTCCACCACAAGCGTGTACCAATCTCTCCCGCTCTGTCTTCTCTCTCTCCTCTCTTCATTCGCCTCTCTGTGTGTTTTCCCAAACACCGAGAATGGCGGATCCTGATTTGTCATCTCCGTTGTTGATTCACCACCACCACCATCAAAACTCCGATCAACCACCACCACAAGAAGTTCTCATCTCAATCGACGACAACGACAACAACAACAAACTCAATCTCGAAACTCAAAACCCTCGTGTTTCCGAATCCGACAATCCTTACAAGTTTCTCAGCGAGACAGAACCTCCGATTCTCGTTCCGACAGCAGTAGATCCATTCAGGAACAACACACCGAGAGTTGACGGATTATACGAAGTGATTAAGATCGTGATTTGTCTTCCGATCGCACTTGTTAGACTTGTTCTGTTCGGTGCTAGTTTAGCTGTTGGTTACTTAGCTACGAAACTAGCACTTGCTGGTTGGAAAGACAAACATAATCCTATGCCTCGTTGGAGATGTCGTATCATGTGGATTACTCGGATCTGTACTCGTTGTATCCTCTTCTCCTTCGGGTTCGTGTTTTTGTCTGAAATTCCATCAAATGATTGTGAACTTATTAGTGTATTTTTTAGTAGTAGATTTGAAGTTAAAAGTATACTTTACTTAGATTTTAAGTCATCTGATAATAATTTAGCATTTGTTTATAGAGAGATTGAATTCAATTCGATTCAATTTATCATCGTCATTTGGAATGGTTTTTCTAGTGTTGATGTATATATATGTATATTGGTGTTGTAGTTATCAGTGGATAAGAAGGAAAGGGAAACCTGCTAAGAGGGAGGTTGCTCCGATTGTTGTATCAAATCATGTATCTTATATTGATCCAATCTTCTACTTCTTTGAGTTGTCGCCCACTATTGTTGCATCGGAGTCTCATGATTCGCTTCCTTTTGTTGGAACTATTATCAGAGCAATGCAGGTAAGGCAGCTAGAAAGTTGAATTTTACGAGTAATTATTGGTTCAAGATGATAGTAATTTCTGTTTTTGAACTTCTTTTAAGGTGATATATGTGAATAGATTCTCACAGACGTCAAGGAAGACCGCGGTGCATGAAATAAAGGTATAGAGTTTCTGTAACATGTTATTGATGTCTTTAGTGTTTTTTAAGTTGAGTGACTTTGCCGAAGTGATTGGTTTATACACACCGTTTTCGAGTTTTGTGAACTTTTTTTATTTTACGGGTGAATTGGATTCAAATGGTTTTTTGTATTTGATACGGAATATGCTTTCAAGGATGTAAATACAGAGAAAAGCTTCCTGCGATAGGTTTCCTCGTCTGCTTTTATTCCCGGAAGGAACCACGACTAATGGGAAAGTTCTTATTTCCTTCCAAATTGGTGCTTTCATCCCTGGTTACCCGATTCAACCTGTAGTAGTCCGGTATCCCCATGTACATTTCGATCAATCCTGGTGAGACTCGTTCGTGTTTTTATTTCATTTTGCACCCTTTATACCTATTCCAAAATATATCTCCTGATGTTTATGAGATTTTCAGGGGAAATATATCTTTGATGATGCTCATGTTCAGAATGTTCACTCAGTTTCACAATTTCATGGAGGTATGCAATAGATATATCGCATCAGCTTAGTTGGTTGCTTAGTCAATATTTCACTTATATGGATAATTTTTTTCTGAATTATACAGGTTGAATATCTTCCTGTAGTCTATCCCAATGACAATCAAAAACAGAACGCTGTGCGCCTCTCGCAGAAGGTGTGTTTGGTGAAAATGGAGATTATTTTTCTGCATTTGTTGCTTTTTTTATGGTGAAAAACTAATTCTCATGGTATACTCATGAATACAGACCAGTCATGCAATTGCAACATCTTTGAATGTTGTCCAGACAGCTCATTCTTTTGGAGACTTGATGCTACTCAACCACGCATCTGAGTTAAAACTGGTAAACACATGAATGTTTTTACTTCGTTTCTTCTTTGGGTCACAAATCATGTATTCTTGTCCATGGAAGCTTGAAAATAACTTCCTATGTCAGAAAGAAGTTCAGTTGATTGATCGTTTTATTTCACCTTAATGTTACAGGAGAACCCCTCAAATTACATGGTTGAAATGGCGAGGGTTGAGTCGGTGAGTTTTATCATCTAGTGCCGCAAGTTTGATATTTCTGATTAATATCCGTATCTCAGATTGTAGTATCGTCAAGTACACTAAACTGTGGATGACATGGTCGAACCTCTTTATTTTGATCATGTCTTGTGTATGTGCCATATCAAGAGAAAATGTCTATCACACTTGTCTATTTTTGTCTCCCTAGTGATTAATGTTACTGTGTCTTTGTTTCCTCCAGCTATTCCATGTAAGCAGCGCAGAGGCAGTGC
>OVAP01003270.1:0-17097 GCA_900406295.1 Aurinia saxatilis
TTGCGGATGAAAGTGACTAAAAGAGATATCATTTATTTCATTTTTCTTTTTATTTGATGGGTGTATTCACAAATACACAAAAAATCTCTCTGATTTTGTTTGTTCACAGTTCCATTGACAAAATACATCCAAATCAAAATACAATAAAATCCAAGAGATATTGAATAACACCTGCTTTTAATGTATCTGAGAATACATCAAACAAATACACAATTGAATAACACTGAATTTTAATGTATTTGAACCAAATACACAATTGAATAACATTGTATTTGAGAATCCATCTAAAATATAACCAAATACAAAAAAATACCACATCCAATAACACCCTTTAGATCATATAGGAGTAGTTGATTATTATTTTTGAAACAAGAGCATCTGCCGAGCTGGTGAGTTTCCCAAAAAAAAGAAAAAAAAAATGTTTCACAGTCAGTGTTGACAAGTCTAAAATCTTAATGGGGATCTTCGTTTGGGTGACCACTGACCTTGTTGGCCATGTCTTTCCCTTCATCAAAAGTGTCTTTGTGTTTTATCCTCACGAGCTTCATTGTCCTCCCTGGATTCTCTTTGTAAGTAATCAACCCATTTAAGAAGTTTGTTCCTTTCTTAAATCTTCACATATACCCACGAATTTTATATTTGCTTCTTTTATCGAACAAGCCACTCGCTTTTGTCCATTTATTTTCTCTTTGCTTGTTCCTCATGTCTTCAAGTGTCCTTTTCTAGTTACTGATTTTTCAACGCCCAAGAATCTTACCTTTGTCTAGGATGCTTTGGTTTTGGGGTTTGGCATAATCCCTGCCTCTACATACATCTCCACCGTCTTGTTTGGTAAAGGGTTTAGTCCCCATGACACTTCGTCAGTTCCAAAGCTACTTGCTTTGGCTCTCTGCCTCTGAAAACTGGTTCAAGGTGTCATTTTGTTGATCAGGGTTTGGTGTTTCAAGAAGCAATGAATTGGGTTTTAGTTGTATTGAGCTTTATTGTTCTGGGTGGGGATGGGTTAGTTTCAGAGGGAGCTTCTAGTTCTAGGCCTCCTGTTATTAAAGTGGGTGCAATTTTCGGTATAAACACCATGTACGGTCATGTTGCAAATATTGCCTTGAAAGCTGCTGAGGAAGATGTCAATTCCGATCCTAGTTTCCTCGGTGGATCGAAACTGCAGATTATGATGAATGATGCTAAACGCAGTGGTTTCCTCAGCATCATGGGAGGTTGATGAAGAAAAACCCCATCTTGTTTTCATTTTCTTGAGTGCTTTTCGGAAACCTTATTTTACTTATCCTTTCTTGTTGCAGCATTGCAATTCATGGAGACTGATGTAGTAGCTATAATTGGTCCACAAACATCGATAATGGCTCATGTGTTGTCTCATCTTGCGAATGAGCTTAGTGTTCCGATGTTGTCTTTCACGGCTCTTGACCCTAGCCTCTCTCCACTCCAATTTCCGTTCTTTGTCCAAACAGCACCTAGCGATCTGTTTCTGATGCGTGCCATTGCAGAGATGATTACATTCTATGGCTGGTCAGATGTGGTGGCATTATATAACGATGATGATGGCAGTAGAAACGGTATTACAGCTTTAGGCGATGAGCTTGAAGAGAGGCGTTGCAGGATTTCTTACAAGGCAGTACTTCCGCTGGATGTTGTGATTTCTAGTCCAGTTGAGATCATAGAGGAGTTGACTAGGATCCGGAGAATGGAATCTCGGGTAATCGTTGTGAACACTTTCCAGAATACAGGGAAAATGATCTTTGAAGAAGCAAAGAGATTAGGGATGATGGAGAAAGGCTATGTTTGGATAGCTACACCTTGGTTGTCTTCTATACAAGATTCAGGTTTGCCATTAGATCTCAAGTCTCTCAATGGAGTACTAACACTGCGTCTTCACACGCCTGATTCGAGAAAGAAAAGGGACTTTGCGGCAAGGTGGAAGAACAGGATGAGTAATAATAAAACTATTGGGTTGAATGTCTATGGTTTGTATGCTTATGATACTGTTTGGATTATTGCTCGAGCAGTGAAGACACTTCTGGAAGCTGGAGGTAATCTTTCTTTTTCTCACGATGCAAAGCTACGCAGCTTAGAAGGCGGGGCACTGAATCTAAGTGCGTTGAGCAGATTTGATCAAGGATCACAACTTCTTGATTACATTGTGCATACAAAGATGTCTGGTCTAACGGGTCCGGTACAATTTCATACAGACAGATCAATGCTACAGCCTTCATATGATATTATCAATGTGGTTGATGGCGGGTTTCGCCAAATAGGTTACTGGTCCAACCATTCTGGTCTTTCTGTTGTGCCACCTGAATCGTTTTATAGCAAACCTCCTAACCGTTCTAGCTCAAACCAACATCTGAAATCTGTAATTTGGCCTGGTGGGACTTCAGTTACGCCTCGTGGATGGGTTTTTCCTAACAATGGAAGGCGGTTGAGAATTGGTGTTCCTGATAGAGCAAGCTTCAAGGACTTTGTCTCAAGGGTCAATGGAAGTAGCAACAAAGTCCAAGGGTATTGCATTGATGTGTTTGAAGCTGCAGTGAAACTACTTTCTTATCCGGTTCCTCATGAGTTCATCTTTTTCGGAGATGGTCTCAAGAATCCAAACTACAATGAGCTTGTCAACAAGGTAACCACTGGAGCTGACTTTGATGCTGTTGTTGGAGACGTAGCCATCGTCACAAAACGAACAAGAATTGTGGACTTCACTCAGCCATATATTGAGTCAGGCCTTGTCGTGGTTGCACCTGTCACAGCACCTAATGAAAATCCTTGGGCATTCTTACGCCCTTTTACTCCTCCTATGTGGGCTGTCACAGCAGCTTTTTTCGTTGTTGTTGGAGCTGTAATATGGGTTCTTGAACACCGAATAAACGATGATTTCCGGGGTCCCCCAAGGAGACAAATCGTTACCATACTCTGGTTAGTATGCTGAGAATCGTCTTATTTGTCTGCATAAACTGGAGATTACCATAGCTAATGCAAGCTCTAAATCTTTTGTTATAATGCAGGTTCACCTTCTCGACGATGTTTTTCTCCCACAGTAAGTCTCAAAACCCTCAAGCTAGTAACTGCAATTCCTGTGTAAAGGTTTATTTTTTAACATCTTTCTGTAATCGAACTCTCAGGAGAGAATACAGTGAGCACGCTTGGTCGTATGGTGCTGCTCATATGGCTTTTTGTAGTTCTTATCATTACATCTAGCTACACTGCGAGTCTCACATCGATACTTACAGTGCAACAGCTAAACTCACCTATAAAAGGAGTTGATACACTCATCAGCAGCACTGGCCGTATTGGCTTCCAGGTTGGTTCTTTTGCTGAAAACTACATGGTCGATGAGCTAAACATCGCAAGATCAAGACTTGTGCCTCTCGGCTCTCCTGAAGAATACGCTACTGCACTTCAAAACGGCACTGTTGCTGCAATTGTTGATGAACGCCCTTATGTTGATCTCTTCCTCTCAGATTACTGTAAGTTCGCCATCAGAGGCCAAGAATTCACCAGATGCGGTTGGGGATTTGTGAGTATCTTCTGAATTTCTCCTCTTTTTACCGCCATGTTTGAGCATAATCTGATCCAAGTTTTGCATTTCTGTTCAAAAAGGCATTCCCAAGAGACTCTCCTTTAGCAGTTGACATGTCAACTGCGATTCTTGGTCTATCCGAAACTGGGGAGCTTCAGAAGATCCATGACAGATGGCTGTCGAGATCTAACTGCAGCAACCAGCACAGGTCCGAGTCAGGTGGTGACTCAGAACAGCTCAACGTGCATAGCTTCTGGGGCATGTTCCTTGTGTGTGGGATCGCTTGTCTTATTGCTCTGTTTTTCCACTTGTTCAAGATAGTCCGCGACTTCTGCAAACACAAGCCAGAAGAAGAAGAAGCAGCTTTACCTGAGCCAGGAAGTTCACGTTTGAAAAAGCTGCAGACTTTTATATCATATTTTGATGAAAAGGAAGAAGAATCCAAGAGAAAGTTGAAGCGCAAAAGGAACGATCTTTCTATGAATGCGAATAGTATCTCTAGAAGTATGAGGATATGAGGAAATAGAAGGTGTCCTTATGATTTGTGTTATCTGTACATTTTAACACATACCTCATTTGTTAGCAAAAATGGGATTATACTAAACATTGATAACCTGAAGTGGTGAGGAGCGTATAGAAAATGTCAAAGATCGATCTGAAGCGCTTGTTACTCCACTCTAGAAGCAATCAGCTTTATTTAAGAAATTCACTGCTGACACTCTGCTTCCAGTTCCAGTAATCCCAATTATTATTTGAAGAAGTTATTTATGGAAATACATCATATACTGATTTTCTATCACTTGACGTAATTTGCTTGTTGGTGGTGAATAACTTTTAGCAAAAAATCAAATTCGGTTTAGAGGTTTGTGGTGAAATTAAACCGTTAATTTGGTGTGATCTGAATCTGACCTCACTCCAGTCTAATAAGCTGAAAAAACATTAGGTTAGGTGGTCACGTTTTGTTCAGCTCTTATATATTTGTTTTTGTTGAGTGCTGATCTACTAACATCAATGGCGACCCTCTGTTTCCAGTCTCCCACCAAACCGATTTCCTATTTCCAATCCAAATCCAAATCCAAACCATCGCCGCCTTTATTCGCTAAAGTCTCTGTCTTCCGATGCAGAGCTTCCGTACAAACCCTCGTCGCCGTCGAGCCGGAGCCGGTTTTCGTCTCCGTCAAGACTTTCGCTCCAGCCACCGTCGCTAACTTGGGCCCAGGCTTCGACTTCCTCGGATGCGCCGTCGACGGCCTCGGCGACCACGTGACTCTCCGCGTGGATCCCTCTGTGCGCGCCGGTGAGATCTCAATCTCGGAGATCACCGGAACCACCACGAAACTGAGCACTAATCCTCTCCGGAACTGCGCCGGAATCGCCGCCATTGCAACGATGAAGATGTTAGGGATCAGATCGGTTGGTTTGTCACTGGATTTGCACAAAGGCCTTCCTTTGGGAAGCGGTCTTGGCTCGAGCGCAGCCAGCGCCGCCGCAGCTGCCGTGGCCGTTAACGAGATCTTTGGCCGGAAATTAGGAGACGACGATTTGGTATTAGCCGGTTTGGAGTCGGAAGCTAAGGTTTCCGGTTATCATGCCGATAACATCGCACCGGCGATTATGGGAGGATTCGTTCTGATTCGAAACTACGAGCCGCTTGATCTAAAGCCCTTGAGATTCCCTGCTGATAAAGAGCTCTTCTTTGTTCTAGTCAGCCCTGAGTTTGAAGCTCCAACTAAGAAGATGAGAGCTGCATTGCCTACCGAGATTCCGATGGCTCACCATGTCTGGAACAGTAGCCAAGCCGCTGCTTTAGTCGCTGCTGTGCTGGAAGGAGACGCCGTGATGCTCGGGAAGGCCTTGTCTTCCGACAGAATTGTTGAGCCGACGAGAGCGCCATTGATTCCCGGGATGGAAGCTGTGAAAAAGGCTGCTTTGGAGGCCGGAGCTTTTGGATGTACTATTAGTGGAGCTGGACCAACAGCTGTTGCCGTGGTTGATGCCGCGGACAAGGGACAAGTGATCGGAGAGAAGATGGTAGAAGCGTTTTGGAATGTTGGACATTTGAAATCTGTTGCTTCTGTCAAGAAGCTTGATAAGATTGGTGCTAGGCTTGTTAACAGCATTTCCAGGTGATTTGTTATGTTTGATTCTGTGGAAATTGGAATAGATCTTCCTTTGTAATTCTAGATGGTAATAAAAATTGGAACATGAAACTTTTGTACTCGAGGGAGAGATGGTTTTGAGGACAGAGACAGTGGTCTCTTGTGTTATGCCTTTGGTGTCGTCTAAGACTTTGATTTAAGAGGCAGTTGTAACACCTGGTTCCAGGAGGGATGGATGGGAGGAACTATAGATGTTGTGATTTCAAATAAAACGGTTGTAGTGTTTTTTGGATGATTCAAATGAAGTGATTTACAAGTTTGGTTAGGTTTTGGTTTTCCTTTCTGTCTAGCAGTCTGAAATGGTTTTGAACTCGAAGTGGCCGTTTTGCAAAAGCAGACTGATGGTGGCATTTCGATCTGGCCTAGGCCGCGGATGTCAGAGCAAATGATTTTATTTGACCTATGAGTGGCAATCAGGCCTTCCAGTTGAAGGGTCACTCTCCAAATCCATCTTTGTAATTAAGATACAAGAGAGGGCTAGAATAGTGAAACGAGATGCATCAGCAGCAACTGTAAGTTGTATAGCCCAATCACAACAAAAACCTCTTTCTTCGATTCTATACACAAATCTGGACAGAAAATTGTTGCATTATCATATCCTAGTAACAGCAAATGTTCAAAACACCGTGAAGAACCCTAAGTACAAGGCCCATAGAAAGCCCAGTTCAAAAGAGGAGAATTCATAAAAAGTCGGGTAACGGTAAGCAACGAATCTAGCCGGCGGCGTGAAACCTAAATTGAAAGAAGGTTTATAAGATATCCCGAAAAGAAAGATGCCATTTTTCCGCCTACCCGTTCCAGAAAGTTTGGAACTTTTCTTCTTCTTGTTGGGGGAAGTAAAGGAGAGCGTTCTGGGCCTTGTCTTTGGCGTCCGTGAGACGTGGACAAGCGATCGCCATCAATTATGAAAAACCTCCACGTCGCCTCTTCTATACCTTTCTTCTGACGTGTTTCTTTCTTTCTTCATCTCAGCGAAAAAACGCCAAACAACATCTTTTGCTAGGGTTTATCGAGATCAGAGGGGATCTTAGCAGAAGATGACAAGTGTCAAGAGGAAACTAGACGATCCTTGGTTTTATACAGTTTGCACCATGGGAGGAATGCTCAGTGCTGGAACAACCCACTTGGCCATAACTCCTCTTGATGTCCTCAAAGTCAATATGCAGGTTTTGTCTCATTTCTTCTCTTTTCATTTGGGAATACCCAATGGGTCTTAAGCTATTTTGATGTTGATGCTAAAAATCTCTAATTGTGTCTGTTTCTTCAACTTATTTGTCTTCTGTGCTCTGTTCCTTTTTAGTTGGAGTTGAATCACTCTGGCATTTAGGATGTTTGCTTTCTTCTCTGTGCTCAAATTAAATCATCATGATTGATCACTCAATGAAATAACTCTCTTGTAGGTGAATCCCGTGAAGTACAATACCATTCCCGCGGGTTTCTCCACACTCTTAAGAGAACATGGCCCTTCTTATCTTTGGAGAGGTTGGTCCGGGAAGCTTTTAGGCTATGGTGTTCAAGGCGGATGCAGATTCGGACTATATGAATATTTCAAGACACTCTACACCAATGTGTTGCCTAATCATAATAGAACTCCCATATACTTTCTTAGTAGTGCTTCTGCTCAGATATTCGCCGATATGGCCTTATGTCCTTTTGAAGCCATAAAAGTTAGAGTTCAGACACAGCCCGGGTTCGCAAAAGGGTTGCTTGATGGATTTCCAAGAGTATATAGAAGTGAAGGTCTTGCTGGGTAAGCCCTTTTTCATAATCATCCTGCTTGGTTGTCATTTTGCCTTCCTTTTTGACTCTTATCTTTCCAAATGCAGCTTCCACAGGGGGCTTTTTCCGCTATGGTGTCGCAATCTTCCATGTAATTTTACTACTTTAGGCTATGCCTGTTTTCACCAAAACAATTTGAAATCATCAACTCTCTGCATCTTTAATCTATTAAGCTAGCAGTTATGTAATGAAATTGTTCAGATCTACGCATTAGCTTTGTGGGTACGATACATCTACTTGATTTATGGATTCCCTATAGCCTTTTTGTAGACTTAATTGTGTTCTCTACCAAAACCATATATTGTTGATTACGTCTCCTTTGTGGTTTCAGTTTCCATGGTAATGTTCTCAACGTTTGAGCAGTCAGTTGAATTTATATATCAAAAGATAATCCACAAAAGGAAGCAAGATTGCTCTAAATCTCAACAGCTCGGTGTCACATGTCTTGCTGGCTATACTGCTGGAGCCGTAGGCACAATCATCTCTAACCCTGCAGATGTGGTTGTTTCGTCTCTCTACAACAACAAAGCCAAGAATGTGTTGCAGGTAGACTCTTGATCATTATAAACAATCCATATCACTAAAATCCATTATGCTATTTTGGTATCACCGATAAAGTATTCTCAATTGATATTGCATGCTGGTTGAGCTTCAGGCTGTGAGGAATATTGGGTTTGTTGGTCTCTTCACCAGAAGTCTTCCTGTTCGAATCACGATTGTTGGACCTGTCATTACTTTGCAGTGGTTCTTTTACGATGCCATTAAAGTCTTATGTGGATTGTAAGTAGATATCTCTCCGAATATCCTTAGCAGAAGCTCTAATCTTTCTGCTCTTGTTATCTCATCTAACCGGCAATCAAACTACTGTAAAAATTATAGCCCTACAAGTGGAGGAGTGGAGAAACCAGTGGAGGCAACAAAACTATCAGTGTGATTCTGTGAAGCTTAGAAGAGTAGATTAATCTCTGTCAACATCAGAGCCAGAAGTTTCTGTTCCAAGTAGATAACAGTGCCGCGGTTGGACTGAGCATCTTTTTTTGCTCGTAAGAAATGCATTGGTTCAACCCCCTGGAATTGGAATTGGAATTGGATTTGGATTTGGATTGTACGTAAAACTGCTAAGGAGTGATACTAGTGTAAACAGAAACTATGAGCGTAATATTGCTAAGATACCACTAAGAAACCCTTGATGTGGGTGCTCTAAAGAGTAATATTGATCTTTGGAGAGTTTTTTTCTGCTTTGATCTCTCAGAAATATTAAATCAGATTTCTTAATCTTAATTGTGATCCATTTCGTAGTCTTCTTTGTGTTCGGCTATGCGGGTACTAGATCCTCTGTTTATTGTGTTCGTTCTTATGTGTGAATGTGATCTATGATTGGTAAATGATCAATGGACATTTAAGGAAACTTCTATCTATCAGCTAAAAGAGATACGAGTTTTCCATGAGCCATTGTCTCTTTCTTCCTTTCTTGTTTCAGTTACAAAACAAAAGTTCTCTGATTTCTTTCCAAGTGATCCTTGGGGAGTGTTGTTGGCCCAGTTGACCTCTGAGATTTGACCCGACCCGACCCGATATTATCACGGGTGAATCAGACCCATTAACCCGACAGTAATAAGAAGGTTCCTTCCTTATCAGAAACGGTGCCGTTTTTGGGCCGAATCAATGTTATAAGTGGATCGGACACAGAGAGAGAGATCTCGCAAACTAGATGGCGACCAGCATAGACTTAGACATAGACATAGACGGTTGCGATGGCGAGAGAAGGTTGGATCTGTTACCAGCGGCTTTGCTGGAGACCATCATGACCAAGCTCGACGTTGCGTCTCTCTGCTCGTTGGCCTCCACTTGCACAACTCTCAACACTTGTGCCTCTCGTGTCCTCACCTTCACTCCCAACTTCCACGTCTTCGTGAGTCTCCATAATCTCTCCTTTTTTATTATTACACTTTCTTGATCTCTGCTACTCTTGGATTTCAGAACGCCTCCCTATCAATGGAAACTGTTAGACCATTGTTGTTCCCCAATCAACACCTGTCAAGCCTCAAGCTTGACTGCGCCCGCCTCGGAAATTCAGCCATTGACTTACTGGTAAGGCCTTCTCTCAGGGAGATCTCTCTCCACAACTGTCGGGATTTCAGCGGCGATCTCATCTCTCAAATTGGAAGGAAATGCAAGGATTTAAGGTCTCTCTTTACTCAGCTTTTGATGCATCTTTTTCATTACAAATCTTTCCACTCACCATTTGGTGCAACTCCAGGCTTCTTAGTCTAGGTTCAGTGGCCGAAAAAGTTGGTCGGACCATTAGCCGTTGTGCTTTGGAGGATTTACTCACTGGTTGCTCCCACTTAGAGGTTTGAATCCATACCATAATATTCTTGCTCCCATCATCTACCCTTGATTTATGCCATATACGTTCCTTCTCTTGTCAGGTCTTAACACTCATGTTTGACCTCTCTTTGTATCTGCGTCCTGCTGATGCTCGCATTTTTGGATTCGTATCTGATAAGCTCACCCATCTGGAGCTTGGACACATCTCCTCAAGGGTGATCACTCATTTACTCACACCAACTCAAGTGATGAGGCGAGACAACAACCGGATTACATCTACTGCACTCCATAATGTCCACCACATGCGCCTCTCACTTGATTTTATTACTGATGCTATGGTTAAGGCAATCTCAAAATCTCTGACATCTCTGATTCATTTGGACCTAAGAGACGCCCCCCTCGAGGATCCAAGGCAACTATCTGACCTCACAGATTTTGGGCTTCAGGAGATCAATCAAAATGGTAAGCTCAAGCACCTCTCCCTAATCCGCAGTCAGGAGTTTCACCCTACTTACTTCCGTCGAGTTAGTGATCAAGGAATGCTTTTTCTTGCTGACAAATGCTCCGGGATGGAAAGCATTTGTCTTGGTGGCTTTTGTCGGGTGACAGATGCTGGTTTCAAGACTATTCTGCACTCTTGCGCTAGCCTCTCCAAGTTTAGCATATATCATGGGCCCAAACTGACAGATCTTGTTTTCCATGACGTCTTAGCAACTACTCTATCACTCAGTCATGTTAGCCTAAGAAGGTGCCATCTTCTTACGGATCATGCGATTCAAAAGCTAGCGTCAAATCTCAAGCTGGAGAATCTTGATCTAAGAGGGTGCAGAAACATTAGGGATGAATCCTTACAAGCCATCTCCTATCTGCCAAAATTGAAGGTTTTACTTCTTGATGGCACCGATATAAGTGACACAGGGCTTTCTTACTTGAAAGAGAGAGTTTTAGTCTCCCTACTTTCGTTATCTGTGAGAGGGTGCAGAAATTTAACAGATAAATTCATGGCTACCTTATTTGACGGATCATCAAAAATAGCCCTGCGTGAACTCGACTTGTCTAATCTTCCTAATCTAACTGATGCTGCCATTTTGGCTCTAGCAAAATCCGGAGCCCCGATCACCAAACTCCAACTAAGAGAATGCAGACTCATAGGGGACCCCTCGGTCATGGCTCTTGCATCTACACGGGTTTACCAAGACGAATGTCCTGGAAGCAGCTTATGTTTGCTGGATCTTTATGACTGTGGTAGCATCACTCAGCTCTCGTTCAAATGGCTAAGGAAACCGTTTTTCCCGAGGCTTAAATGGTTAGGTATCACAGGAAGTGTGAACAGAGATATTGTAGATGCTTTGGCAAGGAGACGTCCGCATTTGCAAGTCTCTTGCCGCGGAGAAGAGCTGGGGAACGATGGGGAAGATGACTGGGACTCTGCAGACATACACCAACACATAGAAGCTCAAGAAGATGAGTTGGAACAGTGGATTTTAGGAGATGAAGGTGATGTTGACATGGAGGATGCTGAAGACGAGAGTGAAGAAGACTGATAATACTGAAACTATACTTCCGGTAATAGGTTTGTGATTTTGTAAATTTAGTTTGAAATCATCAACTCTCTGTATCAGCTTGTTCTTTAATCTGTTAAGCTGGCAGTGTTATGTAATCAAATTGTTCAGATCTACGCATTAGCTTTATGGATATGATACAACTATTTGTGTTCTTGTTGATTACATGTCCTATGTGGTTTCAGTTCTCAACGTTTGAGCAGTCAGTTGAATTCATATATCAAAAGAGGCCCTGTTCGTTTGACAATCGCTAGCGATTGCGGCTGCGACTAGCGACTGAGGCTGCGATCCGCGATTGATGTTTGTTGTTCGTTTGCCAGTCGTGCGACTGATCGTAGCGACTGATCGCAGCGATTGTGTGTGCCATTCGTTTAACAGTCGCGCGATTGGTCGCAGCGATCATACTTTTTTTTTAAATCGCGATCGCATCGCTAAAATAGAATTGCGACTGAAATTGGCGATCGCTGATCGCAACGATTGGTCGCAGCGATTGGTCGCAGGAGCTGCGATTGACAAACGAACGAAACTCAGTCGCAGCCGCTGATCGCTATCGCTAGCGACTGTGAAACGAACAGGGCCAGATTATCCACAAAAGGAGGCAAGATTGCTCTAAATCTCAAAAGCTTGGTGTCACATGTGTTGCTGGCTATACTGCTGGAACCGTAGGTACAATCATCTCTATTCTCTAACCCTGCAGATGTGGTTGTTTCGTCTCTTACCATTATGTTATCCATTATCCATTATGCCAAGAATGTGTTGTCCATTATGCTATTTTGGTACCACCGATAAAGTATTCTTAATTAAGCAATAATCTTTTACGGCGCCACTAAAGTCTTAAGTGGATTGTCTCTCCGAATTTCCTTATCAGAAGCTCTAATCTTTCTACTCTTGTTCTCTCATCTACCCGGCAATTATACTGTTGTAAAAATTATAGCCCTACTAGTGGAGGAGTGGAGAAACCAGTGGAGGCAACAAAACTATCGGTGTGAAGCTTAAAAGAGTAGATTAATCTCTGTGAACATCAGAGCAAGAAACTCAAACGATAGTATCATGTAAGATTCTGTTCCAAGTGGATAACAGTCTTGTCAGCACTGTGTAGCGTCAGAAACGCATTGGTTCAGTGGAATTGGATTGTAAGTAAACACTGTAAACTGCTAACGAGTGATATTACTGTAAACATAATCTATGAGCGTAGGCATTAGCTCTCTCTCTTTTTTTTTTTAATGTACTGGAGAATCTTGTCTGAGAAGAGATCACTGAGACTGTTATGGAAGAAGATGAAGATAAGAATGAGAAGACGAAAGAGCTAAAATGGTAGAAAATTGATTTTCTCATTAATTGTAAAGTGAATGTACAAATGTGTTTATATAAAAGTATAAGCAAGTGGTATAGTCTAGGTGGATTTTTTTTGCCTTTTTCTCTCTCGAGTTCGTCCTAGCCACCGTGGAGTTCTAGATCTCAGATTTCATCGTTGTTTGACTTCAGACCGATGGTCGGTGGCTTTCACAGCACCGGAACCGGTCCCTTGGTCCTTTCGGTTTTTACTTTCGGTCTTTTCTTTCTGTTAGTTTAGGTTGTTAGCTAGTCTTGCGGAACTGAGGTGGCCTGGGTTTGGTCTTGTTAATATAGATTTCGGTTCGATGAAGGGATGTCCGGTCCTTAGGTGGATAACGGAGCTACTTCGGTGGCATACGCCGACTCAGTTCGGCGGTCGAATATGTCTCATTCTCAACTGGGGCCTTTATTGACTTCTCCTCACCCCTTGTCCTCCTTCTCTCTGTTTCGCTTGGCGGTTTAAGGGTAGGCTCCGGGTTTGGTTTTAGCAGCTCTTCTTGGTCGGGGTTCTAAGGTTTCAGGTATGCTTCAGTGACATTTGGCTCGGTTTGGTGGTGGTGATTGGTTTGTTATTCTGGCCGGTGTCGTTCTATTGCCTCCTCTCTGTGTTTGGCTTTACTCGGTCAAGATTGATGCTCTCCTTGTCTCTACTTGAAGACTAGTTCGAAGTCTGGATTTATTGGGTTACTTTTGTAGCGTAAATTAGTCGTTCTCAACGACTCCGCTTCATTCACTTGTTTGGATCAGTATATTGGGTTTGTGCAATTGGGGAAGTAACCTTGGTTTTAATATTGGAGGTAGTATTGCATCTCAATGGGAGGTATCTAGACTTGTGTTTGTCCTTACAAACTGTGTTGTTCCCCAAACTGTTTGGAAAAGACGGTGGTGAGCCTGTTAGAGTTTTGTTCTCTTCAATTGGTAGCTGTTTTACCCACTTTGTGGTTTCCTTAAAAGTTGGCCTAGGATGGGCGTGTTGTATTCCACCTTGTATTCCAACCTTGTATCTCTTTTGGTTTGAAATAAAAGTTTATGGAAAAAAAAAAAAGTATAAGTAATTGGTCTAATTAAACCAAGTAATCTAAACCGAGTTAACCACTATATATAATTTAATATGCCCCCTCAAGATGAGGCATACACATTGGTGAGATTCATCTTGGATTTAAGATGCTCAAATTGATGTGGAAATAGTGACTTAGTGAGCAAATCAGCCGGTTGTTCTTGAGTTCTCACATGAAGTAATTTCAATTGGCCATTGTCAAGCTTCTCACGCACTGTGTGACAATCAACCTCAATGTGTTTCGTGTGTTCATGAAACACGTGATTCTTGGCAATATCTAGAGCTACAATACTATCTGAAAACAGAATCGGGGGTGAACTGTTGGAGATTTTCAGATCATAGAGCAATTGTTAAAGCCACACTAACTCACACGAGGCCAAAGCAAGGGCCCTATACTCTGCCTCAGCAGAGGATCTAGAGAATGTCTTCTGTTTCTTTGAGCGCCAAAAGATAACGGAATTTCCCACAAACATTGTGGGTAGAACGTCTGCAATCTAGACAAGAGGCCCAATCTGTGTCTGCAGAACCTTTGAGGGTTAAGTCAGGATCAGAAGAGTAGAATAAGCCTTGTCCAAGTGTACCTTTGATGTAATGTAAAACTTTATACACGGCAACAAGATGAGTAGAACGAGGAGCAGCAGAGTATTAACAAAGTTTATTTACTGCAAATGTGATGTCTGGCCTAGTAATGCACAAATACATGCCTCCACACCAAACTGCGGTACATCTCAGGGTCTTTGAGGAGTTTACCAGTATCCCGAGTTAACTTCAAATTTGGAACCATGGGAACATATGAGGGTTTGCATCCCAACATACCAGTGGTGGTGAGCAACTTTAATGTGCATACTTGCGTTGACAGACACTGATCCCTGCAGCTGTTCTGGCTGCTTCCAAACCGAGAAAATACTTCAAAGGACCAAGATCACAAAGCTTAAAACACTATTTTAAGTCTTGAGTCAACTGAGCTGCAAGGTCATCATTCGTACTGGCTATGATGATATCATCAACATAGACCAAAACAGGCAAGTGTCCTATAACACAATCTTTAGTGAATAGAGTTAGATCACCATGAGCATTCACAAAACCAAGGTCAAGAAGAGCTGCGATGAATTTTAAATACCACTGCCTAGAGGCCTGTTTCAGACCATATATCGATTTCTTAAGTTTCAAAACATTATTGGGAGGAAGAGGTGCCCCCTGTCTTTCTGCATAACCATCAGGTAATGTCATGTATATTTCCTCATCCAAATCACCATTTAAAAAGGCGTTGGACACATCAAGTTGTGTCAAAGACCAATTCTTCACAGCAGAGATTTCATTAACAATTTCACTGTTGTGAGTTTAGCCACATGAGAGAAGGTGTCATTGTAATCCAGGCCTAGCTTCTGAGTATAACCTTTGGCCACCAAATGTGCCTTGTATCTCTCCAAACTACCATCATCATTGAACTTCAATTTGAAAAGCCATCTGCAACCAACTGCTTTTTTCCCTCTGGGTAAAGAAGTAATATCCCAAGTGAAATTCCTTTCCATAGCACCAAGCTCATCATCTACTGCACCATTCCATTCAACAGAATCCTTAGCCTCATTGTATGATTGGGGTTCAGGGATTTTAGTGATGGCATTAATGTCTGCTTGAAAATAGGGAGAAAGTTTAGAGTATGACACAAATTCTGACATGGGATATTTTATATCAGATTGAACAGAATAAGAATGGTAATCCTGCAAATGAGCAGGAGTTTTCTTTGTTTTAGAGTGTGAAATTTTTTGTGATGAAGAAATTTGTGATGGTAAGACAGGAGATGGAGAAATTTGAGGTGATGGAGAGGCTAAAGATTTTGTGAATAAGTCATTGGTTACCTGGGAGTTGTCAAGCTCTTTAGGAACTAGAGGAAACACTACTTCATGGAATACTACATTCCTAGTGATGTAGACAGTATTGCTCTCCAAGTCCAGCAGTTTGTAGCCTTTGTACCATGTTGGATACCCCAAGAATACACAAGCTTTAGCACGATGTTGGAACTTGTGTCTCTGCTTTGGTGAAGTAGAACCATAACACAGACATCCAAAACTCTTCAATTGGCTGTAGTCCGGTGGTTTATCAGTCAACAGCTCAAAAGGTGTTTTGTTGCAGAGAAATTGTGAAGGTGTGCGATTGATCAGAAACACAGCAGTCAATACACAATCTCCCCAATAGACTAGTGGAACCTGAGACTGAAACATCAAAGCATGAGCAACGTTGAGTATATGCTGATGTTTTCTCTCGACTACAGAATTCTGTTCTGGTGTTTCAGGACAAGAATGGAATGAAGCAATGCCTTTCTCTTGAAATAATTATGTAAATTTAAGTGCAGGTGCATTAGCATATCTTACAGCTTTTACCTTGGTGTTGTACTGGGTCTCAACCAACTGAAGAAAAGCAGGAAAGACTGTTAAAACTTCATTCTTTGTCTTTAGCAGATAAATCCATGTAGCACGAGAATGATCATCAACTATCGTAAAAAAAAAATGTATCCTTCAACTGTTTCAACCGAGAAAGGACCCCATACATCTATGTGTAGCAAATCAAAGTTGTTAATACAAACATTGTTTGGAGAAGGGAAAGAGAGTTTCTTTTGCTTAGTGATAAGGGTGATATTTTATCGCTTTTTACCATATATTTCAATTACTTTTTATGACGAAACTAAAGGGTTTCAAGATAAAAGTGATGGTCTTCACTATTTTATGTTTTCAAAGTGTTTTTGTGGAAATAAGGCTTTTTAGGTCATAAATGGACATTATTCTCCAAGTTCAGCAATTCAGCACCAGATGTTCGGGGCCAGATGAATCTGTTGTGCATTTGGATTGAAGTGAGAAATGAAGACAATCAAGCCACGTGAGTCAACCGTCATATGGGCTTGGAATCAAGTCATTCGTCCCAACGACCGAGAAGTTATTCCCTTAATACCGAAGACAGGTGAAGAGGATCAGTTCCACATTCCAGAAGTTTGGCCTTAGTTGAAGACCTTCCCTATAAAATATTGCTCTGATATTTTGGACACGAGCTAGATGAAGAAATAAGATTTCCAATGCAAGTAAAATGAAGCAATTCCAACGGTTAGATCTTTAGTTATGATGATTATACGAAAGACATATTGTGCAGTCTCAATGTGAAGCAGTCGAAGAACGCGAAGGAACAACGATCGATCGATTGCCATAATGTATCGATCGATCATGGCCAAAATGTTTCCTGAAGCCCATGAAGAGAAGCCCAAGAAGAGCCCATGGATTTACTCGAGAAGCTTCGGAACGCGTAAGAGAATATTCAGTTGGATACATTCGATCGAATATACCTTTGATCGATCGA